>JAPQRN010000016.1:1501247-1519958 GCA_037367275.1 Coranthus polyacanthus
ACTGACTGACATAAGACCAAAATGTAACAAGATAAAAACAATGTAAAAGACGTAAGACAAAAACTCTGTAAGATAAAACAAGACAAAAACAACGTAAAAGGCATAACGTGACAAAAATGAAGTTAAAGATGTAACAAGGCAAAAGCGGCATAAAAGGAAAAAATTACATACAAACAAAAACACACCTGTCGCTTACTCTGGCTTTTGCTGGGAAAATAGCAGCTAAAATCACCACAATAACATGTGTTTATGTGTTCAACATCTGTTCAATCTTTGTTCAAGATTTTCTGTTACATTTTGATAGACAATGGTCCAAAGATACCTAAATGTTGACATATAGTGATTTTTAGAAACTCATCTACTCCTTGTCTTTTGAGGTCAAACGTTTTGTGGCTCTAGATCTTGACACTATACATGTATGTGGTGAATTAGAATCAAATCTGATGAGTTTTGACTGACACATGGATGGATCAGACTAGACTGTTACCAGACGGACAACTTTCATGTCTTTTATGTCATTTTTGTCTTACGTGGTTTCATCTTTTACATCGCCTTGTTACATTTGTCATGTGTGATATTCACCAATGGATTCACAAAGGGGTCCTCTTTTCTATGTGTTATTGTTCCATCCATTGAGGTTGAAATCAGTCTTGATGTTGGGAAGGTGCACAAAGATGCAAAATGAAAATGACTGATGCAATAAAACTAAAAGAGCAAGCCAGTTTTGAACTGTAAGGAGTAAAAAGCAGATATTTGTGTTAAAATGTGGGGAGTAAAAGGAAAGAATAAAAACTAGAATTTTCGGTAGAAACTTTGAATGTTCCTGCTGCAGATTTTCTCCAGTCGAGCCCCTACACTGGTTTAATCAAATGTCAGTACTAACTATCATTTAAACAGTTCAGAGGCCTCTCAGACACAGCTAGTACCTCAAATCACCCAAATCTTTTCACTGTGAGGGAGAGGAGACTAGGCTGAATGCACTGATATGAATTTATGCAGATTTAGTGGAAATTGTGGCAAAAACCGTGATGTAAAAAAAGTGAGTTTTTCTGGATTTGAACAGAAATGTCTGCTTTAATTTATTACTAGGTTAAATAGGGCAGCTGGATGGAAATCCTGTCACTTTGAGGCTCATAGTTCAAATTCTGTAAGTCACTGGGCTTTGGGAGTGGTGGACTAGTTGTAAATGGTCTCAGAGTAACCGCAGTTTGAAAAGAAAAGTTTAGAATATTTCAAGAGCCCCGGATGACATCATCCACCAAGTCTGAACATTCTGCGCAAAATCAGAATAAAAAAATTCAATCTATGATTTCATAACAAGCGTAATAGATATGTAGATACCAATTGAGCCTAATAAAGTCTAAAGTCTTGTGATCTATTTAAAGTTTCAATCATGTTCCTACGTTAAATCATGATGAAGTGATGTGTCTCAAAAACCCAGTGGGTTAAATCACTTTCATGACATCTTGCCATTGGAAATTAATGGGCACTTTTTTAGCAGTTTTTACTTTTTTTTGTAACAAAGTACAAATACTGTGTTACTTCCCCCCTCCGACACACAGTATCAATTGTGAAAATATGACGAGGTTACACTGTTTCCAGAGACCTGGAAGCACACGGCCCACAGACACCTGTCCTGCCAAATGGAGGCAGAGGCAGCAACAGATGCTATGGAGATAGAGAGTGATGAAGCCTCCACCAACAACACTGAATTTAGCCTCCTACACCAACTAATGAAACCTATTAGGGGAGGGGCCGCTGCTCCATCAATACTGCCTCTAAGTGGCAGGTACAGAGGGCCCGCATTGGGCCAGGGAGACTGACGGCAGGCTCTTCAT
Source organism: Coranthus polyacanthus (assembly GCA_037367275.1). Taxonomy (NCBI): domain Eukaryota; kingdom Metazoa; phylum Chordata; class Actinopteri; order Kurtiformes; family Apogonidae; genus Coranthus; species Coranthus polyacanthus. Next base: position 1,503,086 of record JAPQRN010000016.1, read on the forward strand.
CAAGGACACCATGGTGCCATGGTGTTGAAAACGAGCATTCTGAAGCATTCAGATGGTTTCATGGCTATAGGAAAAGATTTAATAACAACATGTCTTCCACATTACTGAGCTGAAAGTTCAATTTTCAGTTCAATTTCACATTGATTTCAGCGTGCATTAAGGTGAATCACCTTGAGGAAATGGAGAGGTGTGTCTCTCCCTCACACATGCTCTCCACTTCTTTTCCTTCTCGCTCGCCCTCCATACTTCTCCCTCCAGCAGTGGGGGAGAAAGCTCTCCCTGGAGATTCCTATCAGAAACAGTAACGGAGACGGTTCCAGTAATATCAGGCAGATGTAGATGATGGTTATAGATTTCAGGGCTCTCAGGTGCATTAGGCTGTATTAGAGCTTCCCCACAAGGCTACTTAATGCTCTCCTGCAATGGAAACAGGCTGGCAGATGTACGCACTACCACATGAGCATATGCATCTGTGAGGATTGTTTACAGACACATGTTTAAGTCACACAGAACATGCAACATAGGGTTGGGTCATATAACAATAATGATATTTATCGCGATACAATTATATATTGCAGTAAATATAATTATTGTCATATACATTTTTCTTTTGTCTCTCTGGTTTATTTTGTCCACATTCTTAGCTAAAACACTTACAAAATGTTTCAGTAATTTGTTTTATTTAATTTTACTCATGGATATTTTTTTAAAACAGTAATGCTGAAAAAATATTTTGTCAAATTATAGAATTGTACATCGAATGTTCTACCTCTAATTTGTGAAATGTTCCACTGCTTGTGTTTGTCATATTCTGACCATAAAGAATAGTTTAAAGCCACACACAACCGCCTTTTGTTTGCATCTTGTTGAATAAGAACTGGGATGCTACTCATTTTGACTTAATGGTGCACTAAATCACCAAATGAGAGACTACAGGTGCTGTAACATCTTTTATGTTTTCATCTTGTTGCGCCTTTTATGACATTTTTGTCTTGTGTTTTATGTCAGTTTTGCCTTGTTGTTTCTGTCTCGTTTTACGTTTTACATTGTTGTAATTTTCATTGTTATATTTCTTTCATCTTATATAATTTTTGTCTTGTTACGTTGGTCACACTCATTTTGTTTATTTTACATGCACTGGCTTTTGCAACATTAAATCAAAATGAACAAAATAAGCACTAAAGTGAAATCCGTATCACTATAGGTATGTGTTTTGTACTTTTTAATATGTCTTTTATGTTGATTGTGTAATTTTCATTGTTACATCTCTCATGACATTTCATCTTCTTGCATAAAAGATGCTATACATCTTGATGTCTTCCTGTCTTGTTACGTCATTTTTGTCTTGTTGAAAGAGAACTCAGATTGCACTAATTTTGTTTATTTTGCATATGCTGGTTTTCGCAAACATTAAATAAAATTAAACAAAATGAGCACTAAATTATGAAATCAGAGATGACAGGTTTGTTTTTGTCTCATTACATCTTATGTCTTTTGTGTTGTTTTTGTCTTCTTGTATCAATACGACATCATCTTGTTGCATCTTTTATGCCATTTTCGTCATATGTTTTTTACATCATTTTTGCTTTGTTACATTTGTTACTTTGTTACATTTACATTTTCATCTTGTTTCATCTTTTACATATTTACTTATGTCTTGTAGATAATTTTCATCTCTTGTCTTTCACGTCGTTATCTTTACATCTTCTATGAATAATATAAAACCACAAATAACCGTCTGGCTTCCTCAACTTTCACTCAGGACCAAAGATCAAACTTGTAAGAAGTAATTATTATTGTTATAATAATTGATATTGATTCGTATGAAAATTGTTATAATTTTTATTCACATTTCTGGCTGTATCGCCCAGCCCATGAACACGTGGATTTGCGCAGACTGTTTACAGACAAATACACACATTCAAGTCAGATTCAACATGCAAGGCTGTGTATGTAAAATGCTTCAGAGCTGCATAGGCTGTGGCACTGATATACTGAGATAGTATTTCCAGCTCCATGACTGGTGAAGCCAGATCAGTGGCAGGGATAATGTGATCCCAGACCCGAGGCTATATTGTCTACCTCAGAGTGTAACGGTGCCCGTGACGGAGACTTTGGGAGGAAAAATATCTGCTTTTCTCACCGTAGTGTTGTTGTTGAACCGTGGAGGCTCCCTAAATTAAGAAAACAAATGGAGAGGAACTGAGAGAAGATGGTTATCAGACGCCATCAGATACCTGCGTGTCTGTTCTCTAGGGGCAGGAGCCGCTCCAAGCACATAAAGCACTTTTTTGGAGCATTGACGAGTCCTCTAAAGTAGGGGATCTATTTATACTGGCCTAGTGCTGTCTGAGGAGCTGTCCGGTGCTGAAATGGATGGGGATTCATGCTGTTTCATTTGAGCCACTTCTCCTTTCTTCCTCCTCTGCTTTCTCCATCCCTGAAGCTTCTCCTTTCGCTATTGGAATTCTTCCTGTCACATCGTACTTAGACTCTCTGATTTCTGCTTTCCTTCTCTTCTCTCTCCCTTTCTTCTTTCTTTACCATTACCTTGATTCTCCTGTGAGCTTACATCAATTCAAACAGCTTTACATGTCATTCTTTCTTTGGTTCCTTCTTTTCTTGTATCTATATTGTCTTCCTCTTTCAGAGAGATTTTTACAATACAACGAACAATAAAACGAAACTTACAAAGGATTTATAAATGGTTTATCATTAGGTTATAGATCAGGTTGTAAACACAAATTTCAAAGGCAGATTTTTGGTCCTAAAAGGAAGTTGAAGAAACCAGATGGTTATTTGTGGTTTTGCATTATTTGCTAAAGATGTAATGCAATGAAAATGCTTTAAAAGATGAAGCAAGACAAAAGAGATATAACAAGATGAACATGATATGTACGGCATAAAAGACAGAAGATGCATCAGGACAAAAACAAACCTGTAGTCTCTGATTTTGTGACATAGTGCAAATTTTGTTTAAGTCAAAATAAAGAAAATGAGTGCAATCTGAATGGACTCAATAAGCCAAAAAGATAATAACTAGATGGTTATTTGAGGTTTTAAACTCTTCTTTATGGTCAGAACATGACAAACACATTTCAACACATAACTGATAAATTGTCGCAAGTTTAGGGAAAAATACTGCATGTTTCTCCAATTCTGCTACGGAATCTCAAAACTTGTTTGCATTCATGCTAGTGCCTCATTGTGGTTCACAGATTGTTAAATAGCAAAAGGCACCACTTCAACACATAATGATAAACTGTAGCAAAGTCTGATGAGAAACTATTGAATATATTGAGAAGATATTTTCTAGTTATACTCCGGAATGCAAAATCATGATGGACAGATGGACAGACACGAGTGTTATATTGTGTATAAAAAATGTATATGTATATATATTTATCATTATTGTTTTTGTCAAATATCATTGTTTTATTGTCAACTTGTGTGATCCAGTGATCAAAGTAGACATGTCTTAGATATGTAGATATGCCATCACACTAATTACATTCTGACGGTTGGTCATGAGCCCTTGGTGTCCATTTTCAACGCATTGGGGCAACCCTAGAGAGTCAATTTTTGACATGCAGGCTACCAGATAGAAGTCAATGCAAGTCCTTAGATGTCTTAATTGATGCCATGGGTCAGGTGAAGTCATTAAGAAGCAAAACCCTTAGTAGGAGGTGGTTATGATGGAACACCAAACTTTGAGGACTTACACACAGGAGACCATTTCATGTTGTGTTTATTTTTGTGTTTTTTCTTTCTTATTTTAGCACTTCCATGACTCTTCTTTCTTAACGTTAATCCCAACTCTTTTCCTAACCATAACCAAGATGTTTTTGTTCCTAAACCTAACCACAGCATTGTCTAGACATCTTTCGGATGAACCCACATTTCGAAAAATACACCTACCCTGTGTGTTGAGGCGTCACATACTGTGTTACATCAGTATGTGACGAGTTGGGAGTGAGAAGATGTACGTAGTGTAATTCTAGTGTAATTCTAGAAATACTTAAAGGTCCACTTCAAGCTTGAATATTTAGTATAGTATAGCCTAGTATTTCCTGAAAGACAGGGAGTGGTAGCAATGATACAGTATCTCATTTAACAGACCTTTTTCAAAGCAGACATTTTGACTTGTTAGGAAAAACACAGGTCTAATGGGTATCATTCAGGTTGACTGCATCCTATTTAAATGGAGTTGGAGTTGTACATGCTGGTTCACTGAAATGGCCTCCTAGAGCACCTAAATGGAACACAGCCATCATCAGGGTAGGTATTATACCCTCCTTCCCCTCCTCCATTGTAGACACGTTGCAGGCAGCGGTCATCCCATCTCGCTGCTGTCTCCAATTAGGTTTTCATTCACATTAGATCCATTGGGACTGGCATACACGTGTGAATGCACACACACTCACAGGCTCGAGGATAATACTAACGAACGCAGCTCAGTCCTGTCCCCTGCCCGTCCACTGCGGGGCGGAAAATCTCCTTAAAGCTACACATTGTTCACAAAGTGCTACGCTGTCGTTTAACATGTGTTTTGGTTTCTGTGGGGCTCGCCACTGCCCTGAGTCGCAGTTACTCAGTGGGGATGAGGCAATCAGAGGACCAGGCAAGGGCACCCTGCACATTGTGAGAAGAGAGTGAGGAGTGGGTAGTGGGGGGGTGGCGGGGGGCAAAGAAGGATCAGGCAGTTTGTGGGAGAGAGAGTGAAAGGGAGACAATGAGCAGTGGGAATTTGGGGGTTTGTAAGGGCTGGCTAAGATGTGTGGTGAGGAATGAGAGGAGCCAACAGATAGTTGGAGAGATAGAGGAGGAGGAAGAGGAGGGAAGCGGGGAGGAAGGATTGCCAGGAGGGCAGGTGGTTCTGTCATTAGCTTGAGATGAAAGCACAGGGCAACTCCACAGTGGGACTGGGCGATAAAATGATGATGATAACATTTTATAGGGCGATAAATGTCATATCGTGACGTTTTATATTTTGTCTTTAGGGTTTTATCTTGTTCACATTCTCAGCTCAAACACGAAATGCTTCAATGTTTCGTTGTAATGTTTCTTATGTATATTTTGATGTTGAAAAAAGACTTAATCATTATAATACTTTTGAATGTTCTACCTCTAGATTTGTGAAATGTTCTGCTGTTTGGCAAGTGTTTGTCATGTTATGACCATAAAGTCAGTTTAAAAGCACAAATAACTGTCTTTAACGTTGTTTTCATCTTGTTGAATAAGAACCAAGATTGTACTCATGTTCTTTATTTTGGTTTAATGTTGCATCATCAAGTACAAATAAACCAAATAAAGAAAAAAAGCAGTAAATCACAGGTATGTTACAGGTGTGGTTTTGGCATGTTACTTCTTATGTCTTTTACATCATTTTTACATCGTTTTTATCTTTTATGTAATTTTCCTGTTGTTACATGTTATTCATGTTGTTACATCTTTTATGTTGTTTTAGTCTAGTTCATCTTCTTGAATCTCGTTGTCATTTCCATTGTTTTTGTCCTGCGATGTCATCAATGTCACTTTCATCTTGTTGTGTCTTTTATGTTATTTTCACCTCATAGCGTCTTTTATATTGTTTAAGTCTTGTTGTTTTTAACGTTTACGTTTTCTTATGCTAAAAAACAGCCTTTAAACTCAAAGAATTCGACATTTATTGTAATAATCATCAGTATCGACTGATGAACATTTTGATCATGACACAGTTAGTGGAATAGATAGAGAAGGGAGAAAAGAGGAGGAGGAGGAAGAGCAGGAGGAGGAGGAGGAGGAGGATTGCCAGGAGGGCAGGTGGTTCTGTCATTAGCTCCAGATTAAAGCAGAGGGCAACTCCAGAGAACTCACCTCTGATTCACACAGTAGTACTGCAGGCAAGGACAAGCCTCCCAGGAGACATAAACACATACACACAGAGACACACACAGATAGCAGTGATTCACATGATTACCCACAGGCTCACATGAAAACACACAAAAATACACATATATAGACATACAACGCCCCCTCCTCATTTAGCACAGCTAGCACAAATACACACAAGATACAGTGTGAGTCATGGGAACGACTCCCACTCATTCCACATGCAGAGAAACACACACACACACTCACATATACACATCGATGAGCTAATTAATCAAATCTCCTGTTTTAATTAGGATTCAAATCAGTTGCCATGGGAACCTTGCCCTCTTGGAATCTTAAGGTAAAGACTGTGGCTGCTGCCACCTCCTCCAGTGACTCTACGGGAAGCTGACCAAGGGGGACAAATTCATAATACCTACAATGATTCAGCTGGCTGCATTCTATATTTCACACAGACACTTTTTTCTGGTTAGGCCCAAGATGCTCCCGATTTGAACCTCATTTTGGGCTCAGTCATAGAGGGGGGAGGGCATGCAAAAGAAATAGTGGGATTACGGCAGCTCAGCTGTTGCTAATAGGTTACCATGAAAAGGCCACGGTGGTCAGTGGAGGCCCATCCAATCGATCATCCATTTTTGCTCGGAGACTTACGTTTAAAAAAAAAAAAAAAAAAAAGCACTTTCACACAGTTCTAATAGGCTGCTTATGCTCGCTATTACATGCAGTCTTGCAATTTCAGCCTATAGTGATGGCAGAAGTTTGCTGTGAAAATATCATTCAGGGTGTTTTCACAGGGGCTGCTATTAGTGATCAATAGGTTTGTGAAAATCCTGCATTCAAGGGCCTGCTTTTATTTTCTGTCAACCTGATTTTATCAATATGCTCCAAAACTTCTGTTATTTTTCTTCAGACTGAGAAAATATTTATTCATCAGTGACTAATATTGGGAGCTCTATTTTAAGCAGTGTGGAGGTTTGTCTCACACAGTGATTGACATCAGCTTATCTAAGAAATGAAGCTTAAACAGCAGTAGAGGAGGCATATTGCTTTCATGTGTTCCGAATGTATTAATATGAGCTCAGGTAGAAAAAGGCTGGACTTGATGAATTAAAGGAGGGAAGGATGCCAAGTAAAGCCATTAGGATACAGGAACTCAGGCGTGTGTCTGGCTCACCGGTTGTCATGGCTGCAGTGTTTATCACCTCTTTCTGCCGACAGAAGCCCAGGGGCAAATCAGATTGGCTTCAGACAGAGAAACACACTGAGAGAGAGAGAGAGAGAGAGAGGGTTGGTGAGTGAGGGGGAGGACATATTGGCACAGTGGAGGGGTGAAATGCCAACACACTGCAGAGGGGAGGCTGAGGAAGGGCATTGGACAAATGTCAATGTGGCTTATTCATGATAACAATCTGCTTTTTAAACATTTGACTGTGATTAGAGGTTTAATGTACAGTACATTAGAGCAGCAGGTCTCCTTTATGAAACTCATACTTCAAATAAACCTTGTTTTACTCACCAGATGTGTTTTTTATATTTTTGGCTCTCTTTAGTCTCTACTTTTGGGTCCTTTTAATGAAATAGCAGGGTTTTTTCCCTACGTTTCCAAGGTACCTGTGCTGTTCTGTTTTTGTTAATTGACTGAAACCCGAGGGGCAAGGACCTCAGCTCCAAATTGAAGTCATTGTGGAAGTGTACCACTGACAGCCACAAGATGCTGCTCCAAAAAGCCCTGGCTCATATAGAATTACATTGAACTTGTTAATATTTTTTTTCCATGAGTCATTCCAGTCTCATTTGTTTTATTTGGACTCTCTAATAAGTGTTCTGGTCCATCTTTAAATTTTACCTCTGTTATTAAGAGCTCAGGGTGAATAGAAGACTACGTTGATTGACAGCTCACTCACCTGCAGAATCAGACTTTCAGAGCTTCAGTTTATTGAATAAAACCTATTTTTTCCCATAAAACAGTTTGACTGTAGTTGTGGTTAGTAAGTTACACTAACAAGACTATGAAATGACTTTGTTATGCAAATGCTTGATGAAGTTTACCATTTTACTGAGTCAATAAGCTAGTGTTTAGCATTAGGTCACTCATGCATCCTTGTAGATGACTTTGACTCCACACACCACCGTACTCCACCCCTTATGTCCAAATATGGTCACTTCTAGATCCAAAACGCCAACATGGCAACAAATCACAAACTACCTGCTTCAAAACGACAGTTCAAAAACCAATGGGTGATGTCACAACTCCTCATTCCATTAATTATACAGTCTATGCTGGACACACATTTTTGCATTATAACTCAGAGAAATATGAAACAAATCTGCTTATTGATGAAGACTGCAAAAGGGTAATTTTACAGAACATCCACTTTTGAGATGGCAAAATGTCTTCAAATCAGTCTCTTTTTCTAATTAAAAAAAAACAGATCACGATATAACTCACTGACTGCATAAATACACATAAATGACAGCTGAATGATTTTTTTTTATTTTTGTACAATTGTTGACCATAAGGAAGGAAACACCAGTGACAATTTTAGTGAAAAATGCATTTTACAAAATGGTCACCACAGTGGATCAAACCACCTTTTGTCAATCATAGTAAACACACCAAATGATGTCATTTAATCCATTTGAATTTTTCTTTTTTTTTTTTTTTTTTTACAATTCCCTCATTGGTCACACTTTGTATGGGTTAGGGTTAGGGTAACCCTGAGAAAATATCTGAAACATGAAACACTGTGGATTTAATCATGTGTCTTTCTTCATTGATGTTCAGCAGTAACATGACTCCAATGGAATACTACTTTTATTATAAATTATAATAAATATTTGGCTTTTTTGAGTTGGATTTTTTTACAACTTTAAGTACTCGAATAATGTCATTTTGATGTGCATTTCTGATGACATGCATTTCTGTGGTACTTGGTTTTCTACAAATTTAAAAAAACAAATGTTGCCAAATTCATGGCTCAAGAATGTGTAGTTGTTCAAATAACACACTGTTTTAATTTAAAACATGAATAAATTGTATCCCTACAGTGTAATGTCAAGGCTGAGGACAGAAAAATGGACGTTTCCATAGAATGACCCAAAACATAAGAACAACAATAGTTATTATACTGTTATAGAACTGAGTTTCATTGCACTGTCTAGTATAGTGACACTAAAGGATCATCCAATTCAATAACCAACCTGTCTTTTATTGTGCAAAAAAAAAGATTTCTTAAAACTAGAAAAAGATGTCTAAGGTCTAAGAACATTAAAGCTAGGCCTTAAAACTAAAATAATAGAAAAATCGAAGCACATTGTGCTTATTACAAGCAATAAAAACAGAGCCATTTAAGAAAGATTTAATATTGTAAAATAGAGAAGTTGTGAATGGTGTCACTCTTAAAATAAGTAAAAAAACAATGTTCAAACGTTCCCTTACTGAGATATTATGTCAACCATTGTTTTATCTTGTCTGCAACATCTTACTGAAAAAAAGTTCTATATATTTTCTTAGAATGAGATGACTTTTCTAATGAAAAATATGCTTGACGGGAATATTTTTCTTGTTAGGAAAAAAAAAATCCGACACAACAGAAAAAACAAACAAAAAACAATGTCTATTTGGGTTAATATGGTATCTTTTCTCTCCAGAGAGGTAGAAAAATCTCAGCAGAGGTTTTCTGTGTCTTCAGCTTCAGGTGCTGTGTAAAAATGCTTAGATGCTGCACCAAATTATTGGAATGGTAGAGTGTACACTGATAGGCCTGGGTCTTTAATAGCGGTTTAACAAACTATCTAAATGTAAAATCATCCTCGAATTGAGGTATAAAATTTGCCCAACCTCCGTCATGGCCTATTCCTGCCACCTAGCGGTCTGTCCCTCTCTGGAGTCCTGAACAGGTGCACTTGAAGATGGGAGGGAGAACAGTTTTCAAGAGTACAGCGGCCAGCTGACAAGACGTTTCCCATTCACTTCAGCTGTGACCGCTTATTTAGTATGCCGGCTGAGTAAATCACAAAACGACCAATTATGATATTTACCGGTTATGACACGTGGCCGGTTGGACATTCTCAATCTAACAATCATAATCATGAGCAGATGGCTAACAGCTGCTTCCATCCAGGTGGCTTGTCGCTGCTGCTGTACCAAAGAGTATAGAAGCAAAGAGGAGAAACTCTGCTGCTTTTTTGACAAGTTTCAGTCCAACATGGTGAAGATGCATATTCCCATGGAACAATTAGCTTTCACTTCTTCGGCGTAAGTTGTTTGAGAGAAAGCTTTAGAGTAAGAGATTAAAAAAATGGTGCTTTTATGACACCAACTTTCAGTCCAACATGGCGGAGAAGTAGCTCTGTTACTGCGCGACGATGTTGCAATGCAACAATGTATTAGCTTTAAATTCCAGACAACACAACAATTTTTGTGTACTTTGCCAGCACTTATTACAATATAACCACTTTTGACTGCGCGGCGCACACGTGCTCGACATACAAACCCCGCCTCGGTGACTCTACAACCAATAGGATACTGTCGTATTGAAGCCCGGCGACCGTTCAGCCAATCACGGCACTCATTCTTGGGGCTACGCTTGTATTCACATATGCCGAGGCCCTTCTGCCGTCAGCAGGGAGGAAGGTATGGATATATTCTTACTGCGCCGGCTTCGTGAACTGTTTGTAAAAGTTTGGTTCGGTTCGGCTCGGTTGGTTTCACCTTGAAACACACCACTAACTGAGCCCGTTAAAGCGTATTTGCTAGACGAATATTATTATTTTAATGATATTCTGTACTTACGCTAGCTGTAGCATTCATTTATCTTTCTATACGCAAAGGATACTGTCTTATCTTACCTGGTATTAATAGAATAACTAATTCTTGTTCGGGCTTGTTTTGCCGATGAGAGGTTCAGTTTTTGGTTGGAGTCGACTGACTGAGCCTGTTTTTAGCTGACACTCAGCTGAATAGGGCGAAACCACCAGACAACCTTATGTGAATAGCTGTATTGTGGGTCGGTCGCAGCTCACCGCTGACATTGTGGGCGCTGGCTGATGTGTGTTTGTGTCTGAGCTCCGTATCAAATCTACAGGCCTCTGCTCACACACAGTCTGGGTTAATTTGTGTTGTTCTGGTCCCTGGAGTTTCGGAGCTTTCATTTCGCCACACACACTCACACGTCTGTCTGTCAGGCAGCCTCTTCATCATAGCTGTGTTCGGGCTGACACGGTGTGTTGCCGTGCTGAGGAGTAAATTGCCGGTGACAGTGAGTTGTCCAGTTGTTTATGGTCTCGCCTTGCTGTCAGCCCGCAGTGCCAAAGTCCCATCATCATCATCATCATCACCGCTGAGGATGCCGCAGACAAACAAAGCCAGAAACGCCCAGGCGACTGACTCTTCAGGCTCGGTCCACGCAGGGGCTTCAGATCCAGATCATGTGGTCCGGGAGGAGAGTCTGGCTACAGGGGACGCAGAAGAGGACAACGTCGGAGACAGCGAGATCATTAAGTCACCCAGTGACTATAAAAAGTACAGGTAAAGGACACTTCCACTGTATAAGTGCATCCACACTGGCAAAATGTTTCTATTCACCTGAATATTTGTATACAGGGCTGGGCAATATGTTATCATAATAAAATGTCAGTAGATATTGATAATTATCACAATAAAAATGTGAAGTTGTTACTCAAGTTTAAAGTGTAACTTTCCCCTGTTCTGAGTCTAACTCCACCCACTACATGACTCGGAAAAATGCTACAAAGTCTTTCAGAGGCTGAGATGGAGGTGATTAGTGTCTGAATGTCCAGGTGTGGAGGGGGACGTCTTCAGGACAGAGAATGGCTCGCCTAAGAAGATCAATGGCTGTTTAAGTTCACACTATATTTAGAATATTTTCTCGCCATCACACAGTCCTTTTCCATGGGGACCTGAAGCCTCTTAGACCTACCAGAGTTCAGGCAGAATGAGCAGTTCTGCAACCTGTGTTGTTGTGTCACTGTGATGTTGTGATTTGTTATTTGGGATTCAAACTGACAACCAAATTAACCGATTGAGGCAGTGGTTTTGTCCCCTTTGGAGTCCAGTGGTTCTGAATAGAGCTATATAACTGCATCAGTTCCCTGTTGAAAAATGAATGAGGTTTGTCAGACTCTGACTGAAGGATATGTGGACTGAACACCTCTGATTAGAAGAGCTAACATTGATTTAAAAAAAAAAAAATTTAAATACAAATTTCATGAAGTAGAGTCATTTGAAACAGTTGACTCTGCTTCATCATCAAGGTGTGAAGGTTGAAGAAGATTTTAAAATGTGGCGTGTTTTCTTCATTAAAATTTTTATGTGTTTCTTGATTATTTATTCATTGTTTTATTTAAATATATTTTTTTAAATGTGTGTTTATCAACAGTATTGTGCATGTGTGTGTATATGTGCTCTGCCAAGTTATATAGTTCAGCTTACATTTCAGAAAAACATTTTTTAGTGTTTAGTATCACTGTAAAGGCTGATTTTTGGTCCTTAGTGGAAGTTCAGAAGCCAGATTGTTATTTCTGGTTTTAAATTATTTGTAAAAAAAAAAAAGATGTAACAAGGCAAACAAGATGTAACAAGAAGAAAACAACAAAAAAGAAGAGAATGACTAAACAAGACGTAACGACAGAAACACACCCATCATCTCTGTTATTGTGATTTATTAATTTTGTTCATTTTCTTCATTTTAATTTAATGTTTTGCAATATTAGATTAAAATAAAGAAAATGAGCTTGATCAGTTCTTATTGACCAAGATGGAAATGGCATAAAAGATGGTCATTTGTAGTTTAAACTCTTCTTAATGGTTAGAATATGACTAATGCTTTCCAAGGAGCAGAACATTTCAGAAATCTGGAGGCAGAACATTCAAAATTATTACAATAAAATCTTTTTTTCAACATAAAAATATTCATATAGTATAGTATATAGTAAAATTAAGTAAAACAACAAAACACTGAAACATTTTACAACAAGTGTTTTAGCTGAGAATGGGAACAAATTAAGTACAAAAGACAAATATTTATTGTGATGTAAAATTATATTGCATATAACTTGTGGTGTGGTGGTGATGGCATCAGTGGACCGGTGTAATGGAAGGGAAAATGCTATAGTAGTTCACTGTCAATCATTGTTCAATTATTTAATGTGTTTTTCAATACATTTCAGGATACCATGTGTGTATTGACTTGTATTGGTGGGTGTGAAAGTGCTAAGAAAATGACCCAGATCCACTAACCCAGATCCAAAATGAGCCAGTCTTGAGCTGGATCTCTACAGTAGTGTTGTGCAGTAGTGGAAGGAGTATTCACATACTTTATTGAAGTAAAAGTACTGTGAAATTACTCCACTATAGGGTTGCACAATACTGGAAAAACTGATATGGCAATATTTATTTTGTGACATGTTTTGCAAAAAAAAGAAATACTTGCATTTTCCTCAGATGACTTGAATAGCTTGAACTCTTCTAGAATGATTGGAGTGATTTTGAAGGGGAGTGTATCTGTATAGAAAATAAAAATCATTTAAAATTAAGTGAAGAATGAGTGTTTACCATAAATGACACCCACTAACAAGAAACCTTTAAATCAGAGTAAGTAAAGATTTCTCTATAGTTGGAAAATGAGAACTGTGTGAGTTTTCCATTTGTATGAAGCAGCAAAAAAAAGTTGTCGCTGACAATGTCACAATGACGACGTTGAAACAATGTATTATGCAGTACCCCTATACTACAAGTACAAGGTCTGCATTCAGAGCCTTTCTTCAGTAAACATATGTGAAGAGTCAAAGTACAGTAAAGTGGTCTGTTTTGTTTACATTCTCAGCCAAAACACAATGTTTCAATATTTTGTTGTTTTTCTGCCTGCACTGAGAAAATCTGTGAAATGGAGTTGGAGGACAGAGTTTGACCCAACACCAATGGTACAGAATTGAACACTGTGTTGAAGCTCTGAATATTGTTTCTCCTCTGACTTCATCCTTTCAGATACATTGTGTTGGACAACGGGCTGCGAGCTCTGCTTATCTCAGACTATAGCGGTACAGCGGCGTCAGAGGATGATGATGACGATGGAGATGAAGAGGAAGGTGAGGAGGAAGAGGAGGACGATGAATCTGGGGACGATACAGAGGATGAGTCCGAAGAAGATGATGATGAAAATGATAGTGGCGAAGAAGACGATGACAAGGAGGGGAAGAAGAAGAAAGGGAACGCAGAGAAACAGGTACTCGTGGACTTCAGAAGTCTAAATGTGGAGCCTTGTTTATATTACAGACCCAGACCAACAACTTCTTATCAGCGATGAAGCACACAATTTGGTGCTGAGAATTAAGTAGATTTTGGTGATTTCACATGAGCAGGGATGGATATTGTTCATATTTTCAATACCAGTACAGATACTGATAGCTTGCCTTTAGTACCAGTTCCTAAATGATACTAAATGATATTATAAAACTGTTCAGGCCATGTGTTTAATACTGTAACTTGTTACCTGGAAACATTTGTGGTAGTTTGTGTAATAATTATGAATGAGGGCTGCAAAATGCAAAGAGAGGCGAGAGCCAATCAGACCTTAGAATTCACACAAGACCAATCAGGTTCTGCAGAGCAAAGGAGGGAAGAAGAGAATAGCAGGAAATTGAGCAGAGAACATATCTGCATCAAGGTTCCACAAAAATAACTGGACCAAATTGTAGAGCATCAATGTGCTCTATCACATGATCACAACAGAAACACGGAGCCGAGCTGCACATTGGAAATAAAAAAGTTTGAAATTGCTGCTGCCACAAGTGTCTAAAACTTTGGGCGTGGCCTGCTTGGCAGGTGGGGGTCAATCTGAATAAACCCAGATGACTGTTCTTTAAATCATATCTGGAAAAAATGGTGAGTTTCACCAGTGGTCATGTCCAATCAATTGAATTTACTACAGGTGGACTCCAGTCAAGTTGTAGAAACATCTCAAGGATGATCAGTGCACCTGAGCTCTATTTTGACTGTCATAGCAAAGGGTGTGAATACTTAAGCACATGCAATATTTCAGTTTTTTATTTTTAATCAATTTGCAAAAATTTCTAAAAAAAACTTTTTCACTTTGTCATTATGGGGTATTGTGTTTAGATTGATGAGACAAAAAATAATAAATTTTGGAATAAGGCTGTAACATGACAAAATGTGGGGACAGTGAAGGTGTGTGAATACTTTCTGGATGCAGTGTAAATGTATGTAATGAGCATTTTGAAGTTTCACATTGCAAAATGTTTATGGAAACAGCAAAATTTGGAAAAAAAATGTCCTCACTTTTGAAAACGTTTTTTTCAAAGAAATTCTGACGTAGCGACACAGCTGTTTGCGGCGTCTTCCAGATATTATTATGATAAAATGTGAAAACATGTAGTGTGAACTGAATTATTTCTCGTCTCATCCATGTAAAAAACATTAGACATTTCAGATGGAAAACACCAACAGAATACTTCTTCTACTCTTTATTCAAGCCTTGTGTAACATAACCTACAGTGCAGTGCTAGTGCAGTCTACTTTATTTACTCCAAATCAGTTTACGGAAACACAAGTAATTTGCATTTTCCTTGTAGCGACTTTTCAGAAGTTTGATTCAAATTGACTGGACATTTTATGGAAACACAGCTACTGTGTCAATATACAGGGTGTAGATGAAGAGATGAGATTCTATGCTGTCTCAACCAATGCAGTTACGGTGTAGTACAAAACTAGTTATATGCATATATTTTGAGCAGTATTCAGGGTTTAACAATACGTGGTAGCTGATGAAAAACGTGTTGAATGCAGCAGTTCTATAGCAGCATTAGCAGGCTCCGCCTTAACTTTCTGTGCTGTGTTTCAGTCTGCAGCAGCGCTGTGTGTTGGAGTTGGCAGCTTCAGTGACCCCGCTGACCTCCCAGGCCTCGCCCACTTCCTGGAACACAGTAAGTCATTTTTAGAAAAGTATTGCATTATGTATTATTTTAGTCAATGGTTAAATCCATCATCAGATCCTATTAAAGAATTTCTTCAAATCGATCACCATTGGAACACATTTCACAATAGGTATTGATTTTTGTTTTGTGCTGTAAGTCGGTTATTTGGTCAGCCTACTTTTTCTTACCTAAGATAATAATTTCCATCATTTTCCAGAATTCTCTCCAAAAAGAATGGACACAAACTTGTTGCATTTTCCTCATACTGTACGTGAGGAGACTTTGTGTAAAGTCAGCTCTACAAAGACAGCACTTCTCTTGAAATACAATATGTCTTCTGAATTGCATCCTGCTCTATTGCTGTTGCTGTCAGAGCAGAAATTGTCATATCCGTCTCCTCTAGCAATGTGACTGTTGAACATCGTTCTTAAATGGTCAGTCAGAAAAAAAGCCCTCATTCAATTCTTTACAGACTGTCAGACTAAACTGTCTGTGTTTTAGAGCAATATTTAGAGTTATGTTTATGGCTGTGTCTGGGGAGAAAATAAATAAAATGTCTCACTGTCTTTCCAGTGGTCCATAGAAATAAGAAAATGCAACATATATCAGTAAGTAGCTCTGGTTGATTTTAGCTTTATCCAACCAATCCTTCTATTTGTTGTTCTCATTGTGTCCCAGTGGTGTTCATGGGCAGTGAGAAGTATCCCTCAGAAAACGGCTTTGATGCTTTCCTTAAGAAGCACGGAGGGAGCGACAATGCCTCCACTGACTGTGAGAGGACCGTGTTCCAGTTTGATGTCCAAAGGAAGAGCTTCAAAGAGGCTCTTGACAGGTGAGGAAGGATCGGGGAGATTTGTATTTTTCTGAGAAGTTGGTCTTAAGAAATGGAGTTCCAGAGAACCACCAGATGATCTGGAGCTAAAGACAAAACACAGAGATAAAGACAGGCAGGTGGAAGTAAAAGACATATACAACTCTGGAAAACATGAAGAGACAACTGGTCTTACTACCACTGACAATGTTTCTCCTAAATTCCAAATATTAT
>JAPQRN010000016.1:1520058-1537310 GCA_037367275.1 Coranthus polyacanthus
TTGTCTTTTAGAACATTCATTTTCAGAAAATGACAACTGCAGCCTAAATGCTGATTTTTGGTCCTACATAAAAGTTGTAAACAACATAATGAGATGAAAACATAAAGACGTAACAAGACAAAAATTACATAAAAGTTGTAACTAGATTAAAATGATGTTGAAGGACATGACATGCAACATGATGAAAACGTCTTACAAGATGCAACGAACCAAAAATGTTGTAAAACATGAAACAAGACGAAAACGACAACTGGGGCCTGTATAACAAAGCAGGATTTAAGGGGTTAACGAGGTAATTTCGAGTTCAACCCTGGGTTTTCAGTGTCACCAAGGTGGTTTACATTTTACTGGGGTAAATCTCCATGGTGCTGAACTCCTAATCTGATCTTATCTTATAGCAGTAAAGTGAAGCATGTGTATTATTGAGAAGTTTGCGTTGCTTAATAGTTTTGGTTAGTGTTTTATTGAAAATGTGTAGAATGTCACAGTGTTTGGAGAGATCTGTTTGAAAATGATTTCCCAAATTTCAAAGATAATGAGCAAATTGACATATTGCGATTGGAGTAATGGAGGTTGTTGAAAAACGTGTTCTTTAAGTACATGTAAGTAAATATGTTTAAAGATCCAACTGAAACTCATCCCAGATGTGCACATGGAACAAGCACATATTCTTGTGTTTCCATCATACATTATATATATTATTACAGGAGCATTTTCTCCTGTATTAAGAAGTTATTTGCAGATACAGTGGAAACTGATTATAGTGATCACGGTTATAGTGATCAACCGCATATATGGGTCAAAAACCCTGGGACAGAATCATTCCCATACAAATGCTGTTTAAATAATTTGCTTATAGTGATGAGTAGTCCACTTATAGTGATCATTTTGTGTCTTTTCATACGTGAAGTTGGTGCTACCTGGACTTAAAAATAATTTTCTCTTCATGAAAAACAACAGAAATCAAATGCTCCCCTGTAATTGAAGTCACACTCATGGTTCGTTAAGTGGATCAATAATGTGTGGTCATGTGAAGCCTCCTGATGAGGGTAAAGAAGTCATCCACGAACCTGACAGAGGTGGAGTTTCCACAGGCTTTTTGTGTTTAAGATACTGCACTGAGAAGCTGCTGGAGGAAACAGTCTAAGCTAATGCTGCGTTCATGTCATATCATTTGAACCATAACTATGAGCCGCTTCAAGGGAAAACCCCAGTGACACCTGTATTTCACACATTTACAACATACATGTGTAATGTAACAGGTAGAGTGTAGAATATCTATCTACATCTGTCTGTATTTGCCAACATCTTAAGGTGTATAAACCCCATTATCACTATAAAACTGAGTGTTAGACCTATAGACAGCTGACAAACAGTCCGGTTATAATGATCATCCACATAGTGATCAATTTGACCCAGACAGATGTGATAAGCGGTTTCCACTGTTATTCAATTTAATGGGTGATATTAATGTGTGATTTTAAATAATTCTTTGATTTTGTTAGGCACACACATTCATAGGGGAGAGTAAATAAAGTATTCCATGTTCTACCTTCCAGAGCTCATTCTGTCCATTGGCTCAGAAAACGTTCCTTTCTCTCTGAGTCACCATTCAGCTGTTGTAGACACAACACAGACAGCTAATCGTTTGTGTCTGACCTGCTGTGTGCTGTCTTAGTGGCCCCTGATATTGGCCTCTCTTCCTCTTAGGTGGGCTCAGTTCTTTATTTGTCCCCTGATGATCCGAGACGCCGTCGATAGGGAGGTGGAGGCCGTCGACAGCGGTGAGTCTCTTCGTGTATGTGTGAGAAGTTAAATTTCAGCCTTTTGTACCAGAGTGAAACTTTAGTCTAAGCCGCGTAGCTGTCTCCTCCTCACACAGCTCCTCCATCTTCCTCTGTCGTCTCTCCTTCTGTCTGTCAGAGTACCAGCTGGCTAAGCCTTCGGACTCCCACAGGAAGGAAATGCTATTTGGCAGCCTCGCCAAACCTGGACACCCTATGGGCAAGTTCTGCTGGGGTGAGTTGGTAAACACAACCGCTGGGACAAATACCACACACAGGGTCTCCTTGGTGTATGTTCAGCCAGGGATGGGCCAATTTAGTTATTTCTTCATAGTTTAAAGACTGATTTTCGGAGTCCAGACTGTTTAAAATTATTTGGAAAAGATGTAACAAGATGAAAATTATGAAAATGATGCATAAGACGAAAACATTAAAGACACAACAAGATGAAAAACTGTAAAAGATATAAAAGATGGAACACGAGGAAACAAGACAAAAACAATGACATAACAAGACAAAATCGCCATAAAAGACTTAACAAACAAAAGCAAAGACAAAATGAGATTCAAATGTAAAAGACGAAACAGAAACCATGTAAAATAAAAAAACAACAAAAGTGACTTAAAAGACGAAACAGGACAAAACAAGACAAAAACCATGTAAAAGACATAACAAGAGAAAAGCATTGCAAAAACGTAACAAGTAAAACATGGTAAAAGACGAAAACAGTACGATAACGATGCAAAAAGGCATAACAAGACAAATGTAAATGATGTATAGCACATAAGATAAACAACATAAACAAAACCACACCTGTAGTCTCTGATTTTGTGATTTCATGCTTATTTAATTCACTGTACGCTGGCTTTCAAAATAAAGAAAATGAGTGCAATCTGAGTAAGAGGTAAAGAGGAAGTAGTTTGTAAGCATTTTAACTGAAAATGTAAATAAAATAAACCCCAAAGACAAAGAGAAGTGTATATCACGTTAATGATATTTAGTGCAATATGAAATTATATTGCAAAAAAACTCATCGTGTTATGGCCCAGCCCTATGTTTAGGCATTGAGCAGGAGTGCTGAGACACATGGCAGCTTGTTCTTCGTCAATACCTTTGTTATTGTTGTTGTGTGTTTTTTTTCCTGAATTGATCGCTCACTTGTGACAAAACCAGGCAACGCCCAGACACTGAAGCAGGAGCCGAAGAAGAAGAAGATCAATGTGTATAAGCGTCTGCGTGCTTTCTGGAAGAAACACTACTCTTCCCACTACATGACTCTGGCTGTGCAATCTAAAGGTCAGCGAAATCTATACTCTTCATTACATATCACCAACCACAAGACTAGGACTTTCACACAACATTCATTAATTTCCTTAATTTCAATCACCATATAATGATTAGTTTAATGGAAAATGTAATTCTGTAGATTAATCAACAATTAAAATAATCATTAGCTGTAACGCAGCTTCTAACAAAGATGCTCAGTTTGTGGCAGATTCACTTCATCCACGTTCAGCCAACTGTGGATAATTATTTATGAATCCACTCAAATTGCTATATTTCTCCAAATATCTAACCCTTTTTTTTCCTGGGGTTTCACAGAAAATATCACAGTGCTAATTAACTGCTTCATACAAGTGAAATGATGACTAGTGTTGGCATTTGTGCTGAGACAAATGATTCTTATGAAGCAGTTTAATTTATTAGCCTTCTGTACAAGTCTTAATTTATCCTGTTGCAACCTTTAATACTGGAGAAAAACTGTCCTTGTAGAAAATGAAGCAGTGTTGAGGTGTCACGGTGATCTCTGAAGGCACAGCAGCTACATCATTTAGGTATTGCATTAATTTAAATGAGAAAATCAGCCTTTAACCTCTAATAATTAAATATATAAACTGTTATCTAAGTACAAACCCAAATAAAAAAACATTGGGACTCTATGAAAAATGCAAATTAAAAGGGAAAGCAGTGATATTAAAATGTACAATGACTTGTATTTAATTGTAGACAGTATGAAGGCAACACTGCTCCTGTACCAACTTCTGATTTAGCCTGAATGTGAGGAATGGATGTATATTTAAAAATGAAATGAAGTTGACCAGACAAAACATGAAATATGTTGTGTTCATACTAGGGATGGAATGGGCATTTTAATAACTTTTCGAAGTCGAATACTCAAGTAAGTTAAAGACGATTAGTCGTGACGTCATTGTTAACATGTGCCCTCCACCCAAACCAAAACAATAACAAATAACAATAAAAAAAAACTGACCAACCAAGGAGTGGCTGAACCACAAGTATACCATTTAATTTTTCACACTTTTTCAGACTTTGCTTAACATATCTCTTGTAGACAGAAATATGTTGATTGCCCTCTACTGTAGTGTAAATGCAGTGAGTATCATTTTAAACACGTGAGTGTTCCTGAAAGACTGTACATGTCAATACCTGCCACCTCTGTTTCATCAGTGAGGGTTTTTTTTCTGCTGCTGGACTAGTGGTCTACACCAGAGGTCGGAAAGTAAAGTTCTAGATCATCATCATCTGAAGTGTTATTGTCTGGTTTCAGTCACTGTAGTTGACTTACTTTTTCAGCTAAATTGTAAGTTGTAGAAAGTTACCAGTGAAACAAGAAGACAACATTTACACAATAAAAGCTCTGTTAAGTAATGAATAGATTCTGTCCACTGAATCACAAGAAGGCTTTTATTTTGTAATGGTAAAGGAAGTTTAATGTTAATGTGGAAATGCACATTCCAGTACTTTTAACATCGCAAACGGTAGTGGATCAAAATGAGGTTTCACACTAATTAATACAACTTCTACTTATTAAACAGAAGAAATTAAAATACAGGATGCCTCCTTCAAATAAAGGCTGGATGCCACCTGCCAGGCCAGGTATTATTGCTGGTGGACCAGTTTTGGCCCATGAGCTGCCAGTTGACAGCCCCTGGTCTACAAGGTTCCCACACGTCTGTCCCCAGAACGTGGATTTAAGACTCTGACGTGAGGGCTGTCCATGCATTGGTTGTTATTGCTACTTTATTGGCTTCCATCAAATTCTGTTGTGATGATTAATTGTTTCACATTGTTTTATTAAAGAAGTAATGAGTTCTTTTCCATCATGATATGAACAGTCAAAACACGGATGCACACAGAATGTTTGTGTGCACAGAACCTGATCTAACATCAGTCCTTTTGTATCGTTCTTCTTAGTGCAAACCCCAGCCCTTCTCTACAAAATTGAGTGGTAAAATATGAGCCGTCTGTCAGCAAGATCAAATTGAATCTCTTGTCAGTAACAATAAAGCTGATAGAAACTAATTAGCTAATAAACAAATTAGTTTCTAACTAATACATCTAAATACATTGAATTACAGAGTGTAAATACATTACATATTGACCAAAATGATAAAAAAAAGTCCAAATCATAAATGCATGCAAGCAGAAATGGTAGAGCATAGACCAAAAACGCATTAAATTTTGGAGCTGGTCCATTGAATTTTTCAATTTCTTTAACTTAGAATTTAGGCCCTGTCCACATTATGGTTTTGTTTTAAAACGTACAACTTTTGCTGCATTAAAACCTAGCGTCCACACCACTCCAGCATTTTCACCTCCTGAAAACAGAGGTTTGGAAACTCTGGGGTGGTGTTGTAATGTAGATGGACATGAACATGACTCAGACACTCATTGTGCCCTTTTCACGTGAGCCTTTCTAGAAGAAAACAACATGTCATCCTTGACTCCCAGCTGTTTCAACCTTGATACTGAATTACAGGTGACTCAATCTTGCTGTTGTGCAGTTAAATTCTGTCTAACTTGAGGGGGAAAATTCCAATTTCGGCCGTTTCATGATTGATAAAAATAGAAGAGCCAATGTCACCCAAAGTTCTCCTAATGTTTAGTGACATGTTTGGTGATTTTGGTTATTTTTTACTTGGGTTTTGATAATGTAAAGAAGAACAGAGACATAAAAGGATGTGTGCGTTTGACTACATGACAGACTGTAGAGCTGCCATCGTAATTTGTTAGTCAATGGATAAGATGTTAAAGAGGTTGTTTATTCAGTGAACTGAGCCACTTCTCCCATAGGACTCCATTCAAACAGAACAG
Organism: Coranthus polyacanthus; assembly: GCA_037367275.1. NCBI lineage: Eukaryota > Metazoa > Chordata > Actinopteri > Kurtiformes > Apogonidae > Coranthus > Coranthus polyacanthus. Next base: position 1,525,959 of record JAPQRN010000016.1, read on the forward strand.
CCTCTGGTCTCCCTTCAAAAACCAAAGGCCATGACGCATTTACATCTGGAGATTGGAATCTTTTGGTTTTAGTCAGTATATGGTTAAATTGTCTTTGCTTGGACTCAAGGATGAACTCATTAGAATTTAGTGGGCAGAGGTCAAATGTAAAGGTAGCTGTGACCTCACAAAATGTGTTGTAGACTGTAACTCATGAATTCATACTCTCACACAAAAATGTGATTGGATAAAATGAAGTGATGATATTTTATATTCCTAAAATTAGCTTTGTCGTGGCATCATAATGTTCTATAAAAACTAAAGGTTGACGGATAGTGTGTACCAATATGACAACGATAGCTTGGAGCAGGGAAAGGCTGATCACACATTAAGTGGTCGATATCATCCCCACTCCTCACAACAATATGGATATTTTAAAAGCATTGTGAATGTCTGAAATGAACTTTGACTTTATTAGAAACCGGAAAACTGTTGAACTGAACAAAATGATATAAATAATTTTGCAGCACCATCACCTGCATACCTCCAAGTAATTAATCAATAAATGTCAAACTGAATGCCAAACCTTAAAAAACCTACATGTGAGTGATGTTTATCTTTTGAGTTATTGTTTTCCCTCAAATTGAGCATTTCCACTAAGATTATCCATTGGCGACTGTTGCAGCCAACTTCTGCTGATACCCATTTGTAAAATGTCCCGTTGGAGTTGATTAACTAGTCTGTCTCCAGTAAAAACCTGTTTCTGTCCAATATTCAACACTGTACTCACTCCTCAAACCAGACAGCATCTTTCTCACTGGAAATTATTAACTAGAATCATGTCAATACATATGGAACAACAAGGCAATTATTTTAGCAATTTTCACTTGATCCTGCAATTTCACTACAAAGAAAGTAACACCAGAATACATTGCAGCACGCAGTATAATTTTTTTGTAGAAAACGTGCTGTGAAACCAGGCATTTTAGGCCACAATAATCCCAAAAAAGCCCAACAAACAGTGTCCAAATGCTGAAAATGTTGCTGTAAAGAGTGATTTACAACAAAATTAAATAAACGAGCGCAATATGAAACAATAGACATTTTTCGATGCGTCCATGGTGCATCTTTATAAGAAGGTCTGTCAGTCCATCGCAAAATCTCAGGAAGGGCTCAACAAATGTTCACTTGGCCAAAGGTCACAGTTACTTATGAAATAAACTAAAGGGCACTAAACTATAAAGTCTGTCACTAATTGTAGGTTGCTCGTAATTGAGAGAAGTGCACAAACGGTTTATGATACAAGGATGGGGGACACATCTGACTGGACTTAGTTATAGCTTCATACTGCACAGCCCTACCATTCTTAACATGTAAACAGCTGTGTAGCACTTCCATGTATACCACTATAAATAAGCTAGAAACACACAATGAGGTGACTTTCCATCTGTAGCATGTATATCAATGATCTATTTGAAATATATCCAGGGGTTGGCTGCTAAATGTACGCTGATGATACAGTCATTTATAAATCCACAAGAACAACTAGGGCAGGCGCTGACCAGCTGTCTGAATCCTTATACTCTGTATCACAGTGGCTTGAGTCCTCTCACCTGACACTGAATGTTAAAAAAACTGTTCCTCACACCTGTTGTACTGTATCACCTCCTGGTCATTAACCTCACAATCAACTATAAAACCTGTCAAATCACTGGATAATCAGACAATAACAAAAAACCACTGCAATGACATCATTGTAACATCTTGGAGAAACATAATATATTCAGCTTTGAAAGTTTCATAAATTATTCAAACTTAAAGCTTAGCTTTAAATGCATACATGGTCATGTTCCTCCTTTACTAAAATAATTTGTTTCACAATATCCACATTCAAACAGAGTCAGTACACAGGCCTCAGTAAACGGTAACTGTTGCGTTGCAAGGTGTAAAACCTCATTTGGACAATCAGCCTTCTCTGTTAAAGGAGCAAAACTGGAACAGCTTAACAACTGAGTTGAAAACACAACACAGTTTTAATGTGTTTAATAGAGGTGTTAAACTATGGCTGAAACAGAAACAACACTGTTCTCACATGTGATATGTTTATATAGCATATAGTGTTTTTATTACCTGTATTATATTTATACCTTTATTGTGTCTGTTTTTTTGTCTTTTTGTGTCTTTTTAAGAAGAGCCTCCTGTGGACAGGTGTTGTAAATTAGCATTTTGCTACAAGCACTCAATACAGTGCATCTGGTGCTAATTCATATTGTATGTTGCAGTTTCCATGCTACTGTTATGTCCATGTTAAATAAATAAATCTAATCTACACTAACCTCATAATTATATTAGTGATATAGACAGTAATACTTAGGGATAAACAAATGATGCATTGGGTGTTACAAATCTAAATTTCTCCCACTAGTCTGACTTTTTTTCAGCCAGAATCTTTTAGACCCTCTTAAAATCTAATTTGTGTTCCTTTACTTGTGGTGTGCTTCAGAAAAGCTGGACACTCTGGAGGAGTGGGTGAGAGAGATCTTCAGCAAGGTGCCTAACAAGTGAGTACTGGAGGAGAGGCTCTCAGTGAGTGCCGCAAGGCGCTGCTGGGATATAGATTAATGTCTGAATATACTGAGACTTTGCTCAAATGTAAATGTCAAGCCTTCATCCTCCTCCCTCAACTCTTTTTACTTCTCTTCATCTCATAATGTTTTTTTCCATCACTTTGTACCTGAAAGGAATCATTTCTGCCTAAGTCGAACTGAATTAGTGTTTTTTTTACAGAACACTCAGTGGTTGCTTTATGAGTCATCTAGGCAGGTTGTTTTCAGAGAATCAACATGCACATCACTGCTACGTGAAAACCACATAACCTCCAGTTTTGAATGCTTTCATTTCAATTAAAGGATTACATGCTTCTGTATGGCTTGATGAAATTCCTCTCATCCATGAGCATATAAAATCAGCTCAACCCTTCAGCTCCTTTAGATGAAGTAAATTAATTTTGCATAAAGCAGAAAACAAGTTAACAGTTTAGAGATACGCCTGGCAGGAGCTGCATGTTGTTTTTATGAAATAAAAACAATATTTGAAGAAAGTCCTCCTCAAACCTCTCCTTGTAATTATCTCTCCATAAAAATATCTTTTTTTGCAATAAAAAAAGAATGTTTTCTATGTGGAAACAAAGTAAATGAGATTTTTACACTTATTAAAAGCAGCTCAGTGGGTTGAAAACATGTTTAGTGATGAATTGAAATCAATTTGACTAGAATATAATGAATGTTAATTGATAGCCTGACTTTGTCGCATTCTGTTTTGTGTGTGTCTGTAGTGACCTCCCAAAGCCAGATTTCTCTGATCTGCCAGATCCCTTTGACACCCCAGCCTTCAACAAGCTCTACAGAGGTACAGCTCCATCTCACTTCATGGCTCTAAAAATACTGAACACATATGGTGTACTTTATCACTAAGTGCATTTCCATCGAGCTGTTTTTATTCACATTTTGCACATCAAAAAACCCAAGTGGAAACTTGAAGTACCGTAAAAAAGTTTTTACTTGGGAGCTGTAGAAAAGTTGCTGTAACAAGAAAAGGTAAATGCAAATAACTGCCACAGTTGTGTTTGCATGTGTGGACCAACAAGGAGACTTAATGAACAGAGCTGCCGTACTACACGGAAAACTGCAACAAAACCATGTATGAAGAGCTGCAGAAACAAATATTAAGCTGGGTACAAACTGTAGGATTTTGTTTTGTCCCAGATGAAAGATGAGAAAACACAGATACGTTTGGTCTTTGATCATACGTCTGTGACGTCTGTGACATCTGTGACCAGGGTTGAGGTTAGACCAGGGTTGAGGTTTGAAAATGCCTGTTGTCCTGGTCTTGCGACCAAAGCAGGGCCAAAATTATGATGGTGTCAGAAATGTACGTTGACCATCAGTGCGATTGCCGCTATGACCTATTCCTACTTAATAACCAATAGGAATTCAGCATGAAATGACACATTGATCAACGTGACATCTATGTTCATGGAGCGAAAAAAATACTCACCTCGAGCTTTCTTCGCAAAATTGTCATCTCCTGTTGGCTTCTTTCCCTAGTCACAAATAGGTCATGTGGTCATGAAGTTATGGGGGATTTGATGTTATTTAACTAACTGCATTCTCACTCTATTTGAGTATTAATATCATAGTATTTATTTCTAAAAAACCACGTAATAGTGAGTAGGGCTGGGTATATGTGGTTTTTAAAACTGAAGTGCAGCCAAACATCGGCCTTTAGATGTAACGATGCTTTTAGTTTTGTTTGGTCCACCATGTTGATTCGACTGGCCAGATCACACGCGAGGAACGAAACTCACGCACACTCACACGAGACTAACAGATTTTTGACTTGTCCACAGGAAAAGGCATGAATTAAAAGATCAATCTTGAAATTTTCTTAATCGAGATCACTTGATTCAAATGAAAATCGATAATTTTTTGAAAACCCGCCCTAGTAGTGAAAAGAGTCTTGAGCTGTGATTAAACATGACCACAGCAAAATATGGTACATAACTCTGAGCATTTTTTTTTTCTCATTTGCCTTGGGTGCAGTGAAAAAAGCATTTAAGTAGTTGCTGTGCCTCAGTGTTAAGGAAATGGTAGGGAAAACCCTAAGTTTGCATACATAAGTTTATTAGATCCATGTTGCAAGCAACAAACTTATAAGACTCTGAAAAATACTACTATGAATCATAGTCTGTAGATACCTTTAGACAAAGGCTGTGACAAACTGTGGAAAAGTTTGAAACAACACTGTATGAACCAGACTAGTGGGTTCAGGGACAAAAGCTGTAAGCCAGCATGAGGTTTTTGTCAAAATAGGTCTTAGGTCTGTCAGCTCCTCAATCAACATTTCAGGTCATAAGTATGAATTGTATGAAATACTACATCTAATGGTCAAGCTTTTAAACCATGATGATGATGAACCAGCTCTTATCACATAACAGTAGTGGATGGAAACACACATTAATGAACACTTTCTTGTAGACATTTTCTAAAAATTCTCTTAAAGATTGCAATACATTTGGATGGAAACCCACACAGTGTCTCTCTCCAACTGTGTGTTTGCAGTGGTTCCAGTTCGGAAAGTTCATGCTTTGAATATCACTTGGGCTCTTCCTCCTCAGGAAAAATACTACAGGTGAGTTAAACTCCATACACGCTATATATGGATATAGGACTAAATAACATGAGTAGGATTTTTAACAAGCCAGTTTTAAATTACAAAAAAATACTTCAGAAATGTTGTGTTCACATAAATAGATTTTAAAGTTTTGAATTGAGTGATTTTTAGAGTTTTTTCATTAAGATGAATTGGCCTTAAAAAAGTGTCATGGTGTGCGGCCATGATTTATCTAAAATTAAGTAATTTCCGTGACATGTTCAACATTAATATATTAAAATAAAGTGTTTGGAAATAAAGTATTCACATTTCTTTTTTTGAGTTTTTGTAAATATGATCTAATTTCTGTTCCATGAGTTTCACAGTCACCTGCTGAAAGGTATTTTTTCCTATAAATCAAACTGATAGAAAAGATAAAAAAATTCTACAATTCAAGCATCCATCCATCCATCTTCTTCCACGTATCTGGGCTCGGGTCGCAGGGGCAGTAACCTAAGCAGAGTCCACATCATTGCTGACGCTGCCCCGATCCATCTGTCGATGCCCGATCCATCCTCCCCTCACTTGTGAACAAGATCCCGAGATACTTAAACTCCTCCACTTGGGGCAGTGACTCATTCCCAACCTGGAGGGGACACTCCAACCTTTTCCAACGGAGAACCATGGACAATTCAAGCACATACTGTAAATGGAATCAAAAAGAAAATGTGAATAGGTTTAGAGTGATTTCATAGGTTTCAGAGCAGATGGTTGCACCACATGATATTTAACACTTTAAATAACTGACAATTACAAATAACTAATGGTTTTAGAACATTTAATTTGAGTACATAGTTTTTTAACTGAAAAAATGCAGTTGAATGGAAAATAGGTAGGTCACATTATGATCCATATGGAATATGACTTCATGGTGTATCACGATGGAGAAATGTTTTCAAATAAGCATAGTACACTTCACCATATCGGATTATTTTCTTCTCTTAGTTGTAACTACTCCACTGGCTCATATGACACTTCAGTTAAAAACAAAAGACTAAAAAACAGTCAGACTAACATTCTTTCAAAAGGGAAGCTTTAAAGTTCCAAATGAGAACAGTAATACTGTCAAGATAAAGAACAGAAGCACAGTGTGTAAATGTCTGGGAATCGTGTAACTTCAGCTTCAAAACAAACAAGTTTATAGTTTTCCTGGTTTTAGGTCTGTGGTTTGTCCAAAATCTGACTTTCTGATATCGATCATTTCATATCCATATGACACCACATATCATAAGGCACATTTTCTGTAAATTCAGTGAATAAGTAGTTTATATGAAAGGACAACAAACGAAAGATACTTAAATTTGAGTATCTTTTTCCTTTTATTTAGGGGATTTAAGAGGTTCTAATCGCAGAAATGGAATATAAAGCTGACAGTAGTGGGATCATTGTATCCTGACATTGCCTGACTAATTCTTAAATGAGAGGGGGTACTATACCCACAGAGCTTTTTTTTTCCTCCTTAAGACTGAAGCTTGTAATAATTGACATTAAAACTTGCAGGAAAAAAAACGCCAGAATTACAAAATCTATCCCTATCTTCTGCAGCTGTTTCCTCTCCATCAAAATGAAAAGATTAAATATAAAGATAGATGAACCTGATGCCGTTTCACGCCACTGTGGAAAAGAGAAGCCACTTCACCAAATTTCTGTGTGGAGTCACGGAATCTGAACAGTGATGAGTATTTACAGCTGTCATTCACGTATTTAACCCCTGCCCGGTCTGAAAATATCAAGCAGCCAAAACCTCCTGTCAAAAAGTCCAGAGAAGGGGATAGAATTCTTGTTTGCTCTCAGGCCAGATCATTGCAATATACTGAAGTATACTTTTGGAATGTTTGCCCAATGAACTATCGAGCACTGCAGCTTTAAATGTAAGAACCTCAGAATTTATGTAGCATCAGTACAAAGGAAGTATATTTAAATGCATATCCTACTGTTTAGTAACATGTTTCTACCTTTAAACACATGTCCTCTCCTGTGAACTATAAATGTATAATATAATATAAATACAAAAATATACAAGTTCAAGTGCCAGTTGAATTTCCACAATAGTCCAGAGTTCAAACTATTGGGTTTATTCCGTTACATTCAGTCAGTTGCTGAGACAGACCAGTGTGTTTACATGATCAGGTACCAACCTTCAGTGTGTCATGTGACCATCTTAGAAAAGTGTTTTAATGTGTTACTATCAGCTGCTTTTGTCTGTGCATGGTGGTGGTGTCACATACTAAGTGACTCATGATTTATTTCACACCATAGATTGTAAACATACTGCAACTTAAGCTCCATTGTGTGAGAGAGAGTGGTCATTACATAATCACCATATTGCAATTATATGACATAATCTGGATTATTTTACATAAGTGATTGAATATTACATATGTGGTAATCGTCTCCATTAATTATATAAACAGTTAAACTAACAGAAGTTCTTATCTTTATTTCCACTTGGTTTACTGTTGTTTGACTGGGGCTCTTTTAATGACATCATCTTATTGTGCCTCATGCTTCTTCTGCTATGAGTTCAATGCTGAACTAGTGCCGCAGTGATTTATTTAGATTTTTCACCTTGGTCCAATATATCAGTAATGGGCTTTGTATATTTTACTCATGTCGTATCTGCCATGTTAAATTTTTATTAACCAAAGGAAAACAAACATAGTTTATTTTATGTTTCCAAATTCTGTGCCAGTAAATGTCTCTTCTTCATATATGTTTGTGTATAATTAAACTATATTAGACTCATACTACACTGGTGGCATAAAGTTTATTGATCATCGCAATTATTTGTGTGACAATCATCAGCTCAAGTTACAATATTGTGACGGCCATCATTATTTCAGTTTTGAGTAATTATTTTTAAATTAGTGGGTTGATTTTGAAAGCACCAAACAAAATGTAAAAGGTTAATATATGGATTATAAAAGGGTACTGTAAATAGAAAACACTTCTCAACTATAGTTGCAAAAGAAAATAACAAAACAAAACCGCCTGAGTCTGGGGCTTGTTTTGAGCACTTGACTGTACTTGAACTGAGCTGATTACAAAATGGATGCAAACACACCAGTGTAAACATCATGAGCAGATCGAAAACATATACTGTAATTTTGAGTTTGTGTCTCATGCAGATTTCCTGCCTGCATCCATGCTGTATGGAAGAACGCAGAAACATAATTTGTGACACAACAAAATAAACAATAGAGTTTATTTTTTAAACAATATTTATCCGTACTGTTCTCTCATCATGCAATATATAGCACACAGCCCAATAAATGCAGACTTGGACTACCCATAGGAGATAACACTTTCCCCTCACTTGAGAGACATTGCATCAAAATGTTTGTTTCTCTATTTTCAATGTCCCTGTCTCATTTCCTCGGAGTAGCTCCTCTTCATATAAACATAGAATTAAACCAGCCAAAAGTTACCACACTTTACACTGATTGTAGAGAGATTGCATCAATGTTTTTTGTTTCTCCTTTTCATGTTCTTCCCTCCTCTTTTTTTTTTAGAGTGAAGCCTCTCCACTACATCTCTTGGCTGATTGGCCATGAAGGCACAGGAAGCATCCTCTCGGTGCTCAGGAAAAAGTGAGTGTTATTGCCTCCGTCTGTTTGTTTTTCTGATTCGAGGGCTCTCGAAAACCCAATTAAAAGGTCTTCAGTTTTTGATATCTATACATGAGCTTTTTGAAGCTTCACGGGAGCCCTGAGTGTTTGAGCCCAATCTTCAAACTATATGCTGTGCCAGCCCACTTGACAATGTGATTCATACATTCTCTTCCCTGGATGTGGTGTAACAAGAGCGTTTCAGCCTCTTGTTGTTAAGTGGCAAAGTGAATCACCAAACTCTCTGCAGTCCCACAATACCAAGAGACCATCCAGCAGTCCCTTTACTATCAGCACCACTCTCCGAGCATTTGATAGAATATTCTTATTTACCGGGTGTGCTGTTTTCAATTGTTGATAAATGGCGTTGGTGAAATTTGAGTGTACTCAGTCTCAATTCCCAGTTGAAACAAACTGCTGAGGCGGTAGAGGGCCTGTTTATATTGAGTTCAGAAAATCTCAATGTCAAGAGTTAAGAGTCTGGTTGGAAATTGGGTCCCCCTCAGTGAAAATGGGGGGAAAATGGTCTGTCCAATTGTGTGTCCATCACACTCAGTGGTTAGGATGCTAAAGTTCATCCCAGTGTTTTTACAGCATATTTATTATACTTCAACTGGAAACACTTTACAATAAGGATACAGTTATAAAGGATTTGTAAATGGCTTATAATTGGGTTATTAATAGGTTAGTTTAGTTGGTTTTATTTTTTAATCGCATGTGTGTGCGCGCACGCAAAGATCAAAGACAATAAATAACCTTGACCCTTGTAACTGTTTTCACATGACAGTTAATACCCAAGAGTAGAGCTCACATGTTTAGTTTAGAGTTATAAAGCATTGTTAGCACAAGTTAACAACAGGGCTGTCACAGTGAAGAAGTGTCCCCTTCTGCTATGTCAAGTGGCTCAGTAGTGCATTATGCAGTATCAGTGCATTATGCAGTATCAGTGTAGTGCATGTACTGTGGCCATAGTCTAATTTGTCCTACCATAGTTTCATAATGAACTGAAAATATTTTTACACTACTCACAGTAACTTTACAGATGTTGCATTCTGCACTGTTTAACAAAGTATCTGTATGAAGTCCAACTTACTGCACAGTGGGACATCTGTAGCCAGCAGGTCTCTGAGTTACTGTAATGAGACCATCTGAACCCATTTTATTTCCTCAGCAACAAACACACCTGAAGCTGTGATGCGAAAGAGTATTAATATTAGGATTCTCCAGCACCAAGAACCAAAAATGAGAGTGAAAGTGAGTGAGAAAAGACTTATAACTCTGTATAAAGATAGGGAGATGATTTGGCTCTCTTTCACTCCCAAACTTCCCTTTGGGTGACTATAAAGTATAAATTAACTAAATATTCCTGCAAATCCAGTGGTAAAGTTTGAGTTCTGAAATTGTTTTAATAAAGATCAAAATTATTCTATAAATATTGCATTAACAGCTGCAAGAAATATCCTAACAGGCTTCAATCTCCAGCCTACCACTCTGATTCATCATTTATTTTCACATTCATTGTTCAAAAACAGCCATCCCACCCCTACTCACCCACCCACGATGATTTTTTCCCCCAATTTTACCCTGCTTAGATCTACTGAACAGAGCTGAATAGCATGTGTGGCAGTACTTTCAGATGAGGCACCTTCTGTTCATTTGTGTGGATCAGTTAATCCATATACTGATGGTAGTTAACTGCTGGTCATTTCTTAATAAATCTCGGATGAAGATGATGGGTATAAATGCTACTGATGGACAAAACAAAAGAAGCTCAGTAACCAATGATGTGAGGCTAAACAGTAAAGGTGAATGTGGGCTCATTATTTGTCCAGATATTAATGATTTAGTAAGTTATTTACTTACTAGTTTCATTTAATAAATAACCTAACTGTAAACCATTTATAAGGGTACCTAAGTGGTTTCAGGTTGTTTAAAAAAAATAGATGAAATTCATCACTGTGGGCCATTTCAAAAGCATGAAGTGTTGTGTTTTTTAATCACTGCTTTTCAGTTCATTTTCTCAAAGTATGAAAGTGGTATGAAAAAGCTTTCAAACTTTGATGTGATCAGTCACACGAAGCAGTATTTCTACCTGTGTTGTAATTCAGCTCAGACCTTATCAAACCAAAAAGTGCATCATCTCACAACAAAAACATGTCTTAATACAGATAAAAGCGGATATGATGTTTACTGTGACGGATGATGCGGCTCGAGTCTCAAACTCGCGAGTTGTTTTTCATTCTGAAATGAATGAAAAACAATGGCTGCCTGCGAGGCAGACCAAACACAACTGAGTGCTGAATATTCTTTCTTTATTTTGGGACTTCTTTTAAAGCTGAGCTCAGTCTTCAAAAGGGCCCACTAAAAGTTGTATTAAATTGTCTGCAATTAAGAAACCTGAAGACATATTTTGTGCTTATTGGCCATGCACATATTATAACACTTAATGTGCAGTCTCCTTCTAGCTTATGGCAACCAAGTTCTCCCATCAGTCCTGCTCTAAAACCACTCCTAATTAATTGGTGTGTGTGTGTGTGTGTGTGTGTGTGTGTGT
>JAPQRN010000016.1:1541634-1553953 GCA_037367275.1 Coranthus polyacanthus
GTGTGTGTGTGTGTGTGTGTGTGTGTGTGTGTGTGTGCGTGTGCGTGCGCGCGCGTGCGTGCGTGTTTTTCCAGGTGACTCAGCTCGTGTTCCAGTACCTGAAGATGCTGCAGACACTCGGACCACAACAAAGGCACTGTCACTCACACACTGTTTCACAAAAACACCACAACACGATGCAGATTTGTTGAAAAGAATCTGCTTCATAATCAAACGCTCCTTTCAAATCCTGTCTGTGATGTTTCCTGCTACACTGTAGGGTAGGAGGTGCTAAATAAAGCATTGCACAGGACATTGACAGGTTAACGTGCCTGTTTGCTTGTTTCTTTGTTCAGTAACATGTTTAAAGTTGTATTTATTTGCTGCTTAATCTTTGTTAAAGAGTGTTGACTTTGTGACAGCTGAGTTTTAGTGTGGGATGAAGAAAGGTAGTAATTCTGTCTGTTGATCAATTCAGAATATATGAAGAGATTCAGAAGATTGAAGCCAATGAGTTTCACTATCAGGAACAGGTAAGAATCCACATATTCACATCATGCTGTGAATAATCATGTGCGTAGCACTTTACATCACAGCTCGGTAATAACATCTGTGGGATAAAGAGGAGATTACCCTAAAAGAGATTATTAAGTAATAAACCAAGTAAAAACCGGTAATATCCTGCTATTATCACATGGAAATTGTTGGAGGTCAAACTACCAGATAACTACCAGATTATAACACTGAAATCACCATGAATCAGGGCTGCAAAATACAAAACTACCCAAAAGAGCCCATCAAAACTTCCAATTAGGACTGGACAATAGAAGAATAATTGTCATTATCATGATATATTTGTATATCATGATAATGACATGTATAAATTATTAGAATTTGTTTTGTTGTTTTCATCTATTTTGTGTTTTTTGTCGTGTTTTTTTGTTATTTTATGTTTTTGTTGTTTCGTCTTGTTTCGTCTTTTATGACGTTCTCATCTCCTTGCGTCTTTTGTCATTTTCATCTTGTTGCATCTTACATCGTTTTTTCGTTCCTCTATGTAATTTTTATCTTGTTGCGTATTTTTAAGTCATTCTCGTCTTGTTTTAAGCCTTTTAAATGCAATCAGTATCAGTGAATGCAGAGAGGAGTATCGGTTTCTAAACCAGTTATGGATTATATCAGCCTTTGTGGATAATTGTTTGTGCCCCTTTTGAGAAAGTGGATTAATGAGCCATTTTTTTGTCTTTTCTATGGTGTGATCTTTGCAGATTAAAGTTAAGAAATGTGTCAACATGAAGTTTGCACTCTGCACACAGCTGATCAGTATTCATACAGCTGGAGCTGCTGTTTACACAGCAATATCGTTCATGAGTAGGTGTGTTTCTCTCCAGCTGTTTTTATCCACATTTTCAATTTGCGCATTAAAAAAACCTAGAGTGAAAATGCTGGGAAAAAAAAAAATGTTTAATTCCTGCAAAAAAATTTTTGCACTTGGGAGAGGTGGAAAAGTTGGCAAAGGTAAAGGGTAAAAGGTAAATGTGAATAATGCAATAGAAACAGATTTAACGAATAATCTTGCGTGTTTCCATGTGTGGACCAATAAGGAGACTGAAACAGATGCTTGAATTAAAGAAACAGAAATACCATAGAAGATGGAAAGAAAAATTGTAAAAATGGTAAAATTAAGTTAAAATTTGCGATACATTTGGATGGAAACCGGAGTTAGGAGTTCGCAACCCACGGCAGGGGGCGGGGCTGAACTGGGCCGCAAAATCTCGTTGGCAAAGATAAGTAAACACTGACCACCTTGTCTCCAGAAAACTGGCTCAGGGCTCGCATTGATGGTGTGTTAGTATTGATTTTCATGTGTTTTTTACAGTTTTTTAAGGTTGCATTTTGCTTTTACAACAACATGACATTAATAGGAGGTCTGTAGCGCTCACGCACTGGTCCGTCAGAAATATGACAACTACTGCCTGGTCTGTGTATTAAAACAAGTTGGGAACCCCTGATTTATATAGTGCTAATTTGAAACAAAAGAGAATGTTTGGAACACAAGGAAGATGAATTTCAGCATTATATTGTAATTACTATTGTTACTTCCAAGACCCTTCATGTGACAATACCAAGCTATTACCTGGTTATTACGTTGATATTTCTCAGGTATTACTTAATAATTAGGTTTTTATCATCACACTCTACCATATTTAGTTACTAGTATTAAAGTGGACTCTCTGGTTGTTAGATTGACCCTATAGAGTATGTAGAGGACATCTGTGAGAACATGCAGCTGTTCCCTAAAGAGGACTTCCTGACAGGAGATCAGCTGATGTTTGAGTTCAATCCACAAGTAAGTAGTTCAGTTGTTTGGGGAGTGAACCAGTTCACGTTTTCATTTCAATGCTTATATTATAGTGTGACTTTTTTTAGATTAACAAAAGATGTTAATGAAATAGGTCATGCTATTAAAAAAATACAGAGACATATTCATCTGAAATGTTAATGATTGTATAGCTTATATGTATTTATATGTCAGAAATGTCTTTGCTAAGATGTACTTTCTTTATTGGTGGATGATATTATTTTGCATGAAACGTTCTAATCTAATTGTGGCTTTGCATATTTTCTGTGATGACACCAACTTGGGGTTCAGTTTTTCTGCCTTTTTTCGTGATTGACAGCTTCAATTGTTCACACATAAACAAGCAATTAAGAGAAGGAGCAGGAAAAAAATACATACTTCACTTGCTGAAAAGTAGACTTTATTTGGGTCTGTGTTTTGTGTTTGTGCAGGTTATCAGTGCAGCTCTGTGCCTCCTCACCCCTGAGAAAGCCAACCTGATGCTGTTGTCACCAGAACATGAGGGCCAGTGTCCCCTCAGGGAGAAGTGGTTTGGCACACAGTACAGTGTGGAGGGTGTGTTTCTGTCTGTCTGTCTGTCTGTCTGTGTTTGTGCGCTTGTTTACTGTCAGTGTAACAACTCCTTCGCACAATGTAGGCATTCAGTGAATACATTGTCTTTTTCCCCTTGTGTGGTGATATTCAGCCTGATATAATGTGTGCAGCCAGCAGCACGAGTGCCAGCATTTATCTCTGTCTTTTACAAACAGAACAATAGAATTGGAACACGGCGTTTAGATCCAAAATTTTAAATAAGTATAAATATGTACGGTTTCTTTAAAGCTGACAAAATAAGCGTCTGGTATGTTTTTCAATCGCTCAGACATCCAACAGGACTGGATGGAACGATGGACAGGAAACCTGGAGCTGAACACTGACCTCCATCTTCCTGCTGAGAATAAATTCATTGGTGAGTCTACTGCACGCCAAAACACTTCAGATGTCTGAACAGTGTCCAATAAGATCAAGAACACGATGTGGTCCAGCACTTTGTACAATATAATCATATATATTGACCAAACTTGGACCAACTGAGTTTTCTGCAGTGGGTTCTGACATCTATAAATCTTTCGTGTTCCTCACTGACCTTTGTAGAAAAGGTGTATTTCAAGCTCAGATATTCGAATTTAGGGCTGGGCGATCAGGCCCACAGATTCCATGATCTGAATCACAATTGATTGTAGGCGAGTTACAACCAAAGTATAACAAGTTTTCTTGTAATTTTCTCTGGTTTATTGTTATGTGACTTGATCTGTGTTTGCCAAACTTAAGGTCGGTACGAAAAAAAAGGGTTACCGAGCTATTGTTTTTGGGTCGCCAATTGGAAGGAAACTGTATAGCAATAATATGATATGTGAAATAATTTTCCTTATAAAAAAAAAAGAAGAATGTTCTCTGTAAATGTAATGTGGAGGAAAGGCATCCAATGTAAAAGATTACTTTCAGAGACTATTTTGACAATGGAAGAGTCAGTAAAAATATAAAGCTATTGCGACGTTTTGTCGGTGTGGGTCCCAAGGAAAATTTCTCTTTTTGGTCTCAAGCTGAAAAAGTTTGGGAACCAATGGCATGTACTCAAGCTTAAAGCAGCTTAAAATATGTGGGGATAGAAATGTTGAAGAAGGAGTGAGGAGTAGTTCAATGATGTGAAGTTACAGACTTGTCACATTTCATCTCAGTCTGATTTTTACTCTTCTGAAAACAGAAAAAAAAAACAATCAAACAGAACAGCCTTGATATTCATGCTAAGATTTCAATAAAGGCTTCTGTGCACTCACAATTTAATGAACCTACATCTGTGTTTGCCTACCTGTAACCCCGAACTGCAGTGCAAAAAAAATTGGCCTATATCAGACCACGGAAGCCTAAATATCCAACTACCATTTTAACTCCCAGATTTGTCAGAAATAAAAACAGAATTACTTTCCACATTGGAAAAAAATCAAAGCAAACTCATCTTTGGTTTTGGAGCATTAAGACATTTTCAAACTGGAGAAGTGCCCAAGATTAAAATCTCAATCCCAAAAACACCAAAGATGTGTGTTGGCCAACACTAAAAAAATAGTAAAAGTACTTCACCTCCTTCTGGTGAAGGAGGTGAAGTACTCCATCTGCTTCGGGCTGTTCTCTGACCAACAGAGGACCTTTTATTTTAGCCAGTCCAGTCCTCTGAGACCTGGAGGACACGCTGCGTGTCTTGAGTTTATGAATCTTCTCCACAAACTCGATGACCTCCAGTTCATTGGCCTCTGCCTGAGCCCTCAGTACCATTTCATTATCAAGCATCATGTTCTTGACACAAATCGTCTGTCCTCTTGCTTCCTGAGGCATTCAGACTGCATCAGGCTATGAACTGAAGGCTCATCAGAGATGGACTGCACCTCTTCCAGTGTGGAGGAGTGCTTCAGCAATCTCAACTGCTTCCAACTTGAAGGTTTCGGCCTCAGTCCTTGATTCTTTCTCTGCTTGGAGCTGTTGGTAAAGCTCCTCATTATAAGTAAACATATGACCCTCCTTATTACACAGCTGACAGACAAGAAGAAAGCCATTATCAACCCACCTCTTTAAAAATAAAGATGTATGCTTGAAACATATATCCTGGTTATTCCATATATAGTATTTGTTTGGTGAAAAATTATTATATATCAAGGACCACCATAAAAGTAACTGTTTACAAGTTTTACTGGAAGTTTGTCTATATTGTAATTACACCTCAATAAAAAATTAAATTCTCCCACGGCTTCAAACACATAGGTTAGATTTGTTAAGTAAGTAGCTGTTGAGGCACTTTTTTAAAAGTAGAATGTAGAGTGTGAAAATCAAGGATAGAATTAGCTCAATAATCATTACATTACAATCATTACACTTTCAGAGATTTTTTTTCCACATAAAGTCTTCAATTTTTGTACAAATATCTTTAGAAATATCGAGAGCTGAACTGTTATAAACCAGAATAGATGGCCCCCAGCTTTGCAAAGCAGGATTCGACCAGTTATGGCTAAATCTCTTTGAATCCAGAGATTAAATTTCTGCTGTACTGTAGTAATTAGTGGATTAAAGTTTTCAGACATTCATAAACTCTGGTCTTTTATAATAGTAACCCCTAAGTATTAAACTTTTAGATTTTACAGAAAGTTCTGATATTTCTGAATCTCTGCATGCCTTGTTGGGAAGCAATTCACATTTTGAAAAGTTAAGTTTGAAACCAGAAGCTGCTGAAAATGTATCTAAAAGGCTGATAGCAGGTTCAATTTGGTGGCTCGGTGGTTAGCACTTTCGCCTCACAACAAGAAGGGTCCGAGTTCAAATCCGGTTGGACCAGGGCCTTTCTGTGTGGAGTTTGCTTGTTCTCCCCATGCCATACAGGTTTCGTCCAGGTGCTTCGGTTTCACCATGCATGCCTTGAAAACATGAATGCTAGGTTAATTCTCCTGTCAGTGCCCTTGACCAAGGCACTGGCTTAGATCTGGAGTTGGTCCCGAGGTGCCTTCAGTCCTGCTTTGTATGTGTGTGTAGTTGTATCGGTTAAATGCAGAGGTTGAATTTCCCCACAGGAATAATAAAAAGTGGATTTACTAATGTGAGATCTATCATGTAAAAACAGGGTTGTATCATCTGCAATTTGACTCTCAGAAATTACCTTTCCTGGAATCGATATACCTTTCAAGTCACTTTTTTTTTAATGTGATTTGCAAGAATTTGCAAAATTGTGTTCCTTTGGATCTCATATTTTCAGGTAGATTAGAAGATAAGGAAATTAATTCAGCAATCAAACTATTTTCTTCTATTTTCTTTTCTTTGTTAAGATTTGCACCTTTTGCACCTAAGATTTGATTTCAAGTACTCAATTATGTTGTTTTTAATAATTTTACAGAATCATTGAGTACCAGTGAATTATTGAGCTTCCAGTCAGCAGGAGTCCTTTTAATTGCCCTATCAGAAGACAGATTCAAGAACAAAATAATGGCTTTATGGTCTGTTAGAGGAGTCGGGATGATTTCAACTTTAGACTGAATAGGACAAGGTTTTAAAAATCAACCAAGTCTATTCTGGACTGTAACGAGCCAGACTTGTTTTCCAACTAAATTCTTTAGAGGTGGGATTATTGACTCTCTATTTGTCAATTAAGCCTCTCCCAAGGAGACACCAAATTACTCTTTTGGGTCTCAAGTTTGGGACGCACTGGTCTAGATCCATCAATCCATCTTTTTCCACTTTATGTGAAGTCGGGTCGTGAGGGCAGCAGCCTAAGCAGAGAAGCCCAGACTTCCCTCTCCCCAGCCACCTTCTCCAGCTCCTCCGGGGGGACACAGAGGTGTTCCCAGGCCAGCCGAGAGATGTAATCCCTCCAGCATGTCCTTGGTCTGCCCTGGGGTCTCCTCCCAGTGGGACATGCCTGGAACACTTCCTCAGGGAGGTGTCCAGGAGGCAACCTAACTAGGTGCCTGAGCCACCTCAACTGATTCCTCTCGATGTGGAGGAGCAGTGGCTCTACTCTGAGTTCCCTCCAGATGGCCGAGCTCCTCATCCTATCTCTAAGGGAGAGCCCAGCGACCCGGCAAAGGAAACTCATTTCTGCCACTTGTATCCGCGATCTCGTTCCTTCGGTCACTACCCAAAGCTTGTGACCATAGGTGAGGGTGGGAAAGTAGATTAACCAGTAAATTGAGAGCTTTGCTTTTCGGCTCAGCTCCCTCTACACCACAATGGACTGATGCAACATCTGCATCACTGCCGACGCCGCTCGGATCCGTCTCTCAATCTCTCATTCCATCCTCCCCTCACTCGTGAGCAAGATCCCAAGATACTTAAACTCCTCCACTTGAGGCAGTAACTCATTCCCAACTTGAAGGGGACACTCCACTCTTTTCCGACTGAGAACCATGGCCTCAGAGTTGGAGTAGCTGATTCTCATCCCAACTGCTTCACACTCAGCTGCAAACCATCTCAGTGCAAGCTGGAGGTCACGGTTTGATGCATCGAACAGGACTACATCATCTGCAAAAAGAAAGATGCGATCCTGGGATGCACCTAGAAATTCTGTCCATAAAAATTCTGAACACAATCAGTGACAAAGGGCAGCCCTGGCAGAGTCCAACCCTCACGAGACTTACTGCTGGCAATGCAGACCAAACTCGGGCATACAGGGGCCGAATGGCTCATACCAGTGGGCCATGGACCCCATACTCCTGAAGCACCCCCTACAGGACACCACGAGGGACATGGTCAAATGTCTTCTCCAAGTTTATGATGAACCAAAGACATTTGTATACTGTAACGTAAAAGTAACGTAAAAGCATCTGTGTAAATCAGACTCACTGCACATCAGAGTTCAGAAGCTGGACGCTGACGTACTGTAATTCTTCAAAAGTCATCAAATCAAACTTTATTTACAGACTCTAGGTCCAGGTAATCATTTCATCAGTTGTTAGTTCTCCAGCAGCCAAATAACACATTACACAAACTCTGTGAGTTACAGTGAACTAAGTGAACACTTTAGTGTAAAATACAGTAATTACACTGGTACTCAGGTCATTTGAAGGAAAGTTTTGACGGCGCTGTTATTAATTTATTTAGTGACACAATTGCTATGATCCCTCTGAAAAGCACATCATATGACAAATTAAGATCATGAGGTCACCCAGACCTATTCTGATTACTAACATCTTTGACATGATGTTAGTTGAAACTTTAGCAAGGACCCTTAAAGTCTGTGTAAATAAAATTCAGAGATTTTTTTCTAAACACATAACACGTTAGAATATGGTTTGTGAAAACATGTGAACACTGTGGAATATGTAGTAGTGAATTGTGGACAGTTTTTCAACAGTGTTGTGTTTTTTTGGGTGGTTCTGAAATGGTGGCTCCATGATGCACTGAAGTTGTAACACTGACCCCACTAACACTGTAACAATATGAACACTAGAGCACGTTACCAACAGTGTCTCTCCCACTCAATCATGGCCACATTACACTAAACGCTAATACAGATTGCTAACCTGCATAAATGGGATTTTATAAAATGTCTATAAAGGTTTGGAGAAGCAGATAGCAGAACTGACACCGAAGATGAGCTATGTAACTTACTGCTGTGAATGAAACCATGAGAACCATAAATTCAGTCGTGTTCACTATCCTTGCATCATAATCTGAAATCTCAAGTAATGGTGTGTTTTTTGAGGTCACAGCAGACATTTTTACTTGAGATGCAGAAAACACACAGGTGTAATTAGTGTCATTATAAATGGCTGCATCATGATTAGGTGGATCAGCTTCAGACCTTGACTAGTGCATGTTGGTTCACTGGACTCACCTCCTGGGATAACTACGTAGATGGAACAGGGCCATCATTAATGTCCTCACTAACACCTGTGCCTTGCCTGCTTTTAAAAGCTAAAATGTCTGCTGCAAAACGTCTATTGGAAGGTTGCCTGACAGTAGAGCAGTGAAAAGATTCTAAACACAGGTTACGCTTTAACAAATACTGTTCAGAGCAAAGAACACTGCTGATATTTTCACAATGTTGAAACCTAATTTTATATACTTATGTACTTTTTTTTTTTAAATCATTCAAATTTGGCTGGATGGTTAATAACACATTATTCTGTGGTTTGACATACTTGGAACACATTTATTACTGCTTCAGACAAACTCTAAAAGTATAATATGCAACATGTCTTCATCTAAAAACAACTAGTGTTTATATGTTGTGTACTTACATTAAATCAAATGTTTCCAATATTTCAGAGAAAGCCATACTTTTAGTCACCGTAACAGCCTGCGTTGTATCCTCTTTACAGGGAAATGAGACTAATTGGTGTAAATTGTACTGCAGCCATGTGTCCATAAAATGTCGAGCAAATTTGTGAAGTGAATAAACTAGTGTGTGTCGTGTGGTCAGAAGGTGGTGCTGTACACACACACCTACTCTCACAGAATTATACTTAATAACAGCAATACAGCAGTGTTTCAGCCACACTACATACAGTGGGTACGGAAAGTATTCAAACCCCCTTAAATTTTTCACTCTGTTATATTGCAGCCATTTGCTAAAATCACTTAAGTTCATTTTTTTCCTCATTAATGTACACAGAGCACCCCATATTGACAGAGAAACACGAAATTGTTGACATTTTTGCAGATTTATTAAAGAAGAAAAACTGAAATATCACATGGCCATAAGTATTCAGACCCTTTGCTGTGACCCTCATATATTTAACTCGGGTGCTGTCTATTTCTTCTGATCATCCTTGAGATGCTTCTACACCACCATTGGAGTCCAACTATGTTTGATTATAGTGATTGGACTTGATTAGGAAAGCCACACACCTGTCTATATAAGACCTTACAGCTCACAGTGCATATCAGAGCAAATGAGAATCATGAGGTCAAAGGAACTGCCTGAAGAGCTCAGAGACAGAATTGTGGCAAGGCACAGATCTGGCCAAGGTTACAAAAAATTTATGCTGCACTTAAGGTTCCTAAGAGCACAGTGGCCTCCATAATCCTTAAATGGAAGATGTTTGAGATGACCAGAACCCTTCCTAGAGCTGGCCGTCTGGCCAAACTGAGCAATCGGGGGAGAAGAGCCTTGGTGAGAAGAGGTAAAGAAGAACCCAAAGATCACTGTGGCTGAGCTCCAGGGATGCAGTTGAAGATGGGAGAAAGTTCTAGAAAGTCAACCATCACTGCAGCCCTCCACCAGTCGGGGCTTTATAGCAGAGTGGCCCGACGGCCTCTCCTCAGTGTAAGACACATGAAAGCCCGAGTTTGCTAAAAAACACCTGAAGGACTCCCAAGATGGTGAGAAATAAGATTCTCTGGTCTGATGAGACCAAGATAGAACTTTTTGGCCTTAATTCTAAGCAGTATGTGTGGAGAAAACCAGGCACTGCTCATCACCTGTCCAATACAGTCCCAACAGTGAAGCATGGTGGTGGCAGCATCATGCTTTGTTTTTCAGCTGCAGGGACAGGACGACTGGTTGCAATCGAAGCTTCTACTATATACTGAGCAAAGGGTCTGAATACTTTTAAAAAAATCTGCAAAAATTTCAACAATTTCATGTTTCTCTGTCAATACGGGGTGCTGTGTGTACATTAATGAGGGGAAAAAAATGACTTAAATAAATGCAAAATAAAAAGTGAAAAATTTAAGGGGGTCTGAATACTTTCCATGCCCACTGTATATTTTAATGATTTTCCTGCCATTTAACAGCACAGTAATCCAGTAGATAGCTACTGACAAATTTCAATGTGCGACCAGTGGTTTATGAAGGCACTGACCTAATGTGTACAGTACGTAATATTAATAGCTAACTTATGATTAGATAATTCGACTCATTGTTAACAGTTAACATTACATTAGCTAAGGTTAGTTGTAGCATCAATGAAATGAAGAATAAGAATATATGTCACTAAACATGATGTGAATAAAACTTAAATATCTTACCTTGTCTTGTCGTAAAGAGTCACACCACATAGATTTTCATCGGCAATGTGGTGAAAACAGCAATTCCCATGTTCCCACCTCTTTTGTTATTGTTTTGATTGAGACCCTTTGCAGCAGAAATTATTTACGTGCATTTAACAATCAATCTGACTTCATTTGATGTGACAGTAATACAGTTAGTTTTGCAGATTGTATTTTCCACATCTCTTTGTCGAAGTTTAACTTTGTCATATGTTTTCCTTTTTTTGCGCAATGTTGTGCCTCAGCGACACATGGGCAGCTGTGATAGAATGTGGAGGGATGATGCATCTTCACTTATTGGCCCAAGGGTTGCTGAATCATTTATTTTGGGGTGACATATTTCACGCTGTCATATCTGCATGTTTGTCCTAAAGTAGACATGGGATTGTTGAAACTCACACATTATTTATGAGACTGTACTGGCTAGACTGATGGTGTTTCATTGTTTATGTGCATTTGCTCAGCCACTGACTTCACCCTGAAGCCGTCTGACTGCTCAGACACAGAGTTTCCTGTGCGGATCGCCGACAGCGACAGGGGCTGCCTGTGGTACAAGAAGGACAACAAATTCAAAATCCCAAAAGGTGCGATACAATGTGTATGTGTGTGTGCTTCTTCTGTGTGCAACATTTTGCATGCAAGACACCGAATGCCATTACCAAGATGTTGACACCCGTTTGTCCTCTCTCCTGCTGCAGCCTACATCAGATTCCACATAATCTCTCCTGTAATCCAACTATCTGCTAAGAAGTAAGTTCAGGCTCAGACATGACCTTGTGGAAATAGTGTTTGTTTTCAACCATAACTCATTAACATCTCTTACTTAACTGCCATGTCTTTCTCTTTTTTATTGTGCTCTCTCTTCCCACTTCCACCTTACTGTTCAGGGTTTCTTTCATATACATTTTACAGTGGTGTCCCCGCCACTGCTTCAGAATGAACGAAAAACTGTACATGAAGTCACAATCGCATGACTCTGCAGAGGGCTTTAAATTTGAAAGGACGGATACAAGAAGTGATGTTTCAACATCAATCTGAGGCCAGAAGGGGAGAGAGAGAGGAGTCAATTGAACTACTGTCAATGTGTGTCCATATCATACACTGAATATGATGATGGACACTGTGATGCCGTTTGTATGTGAGAGCTGCCATGTAGCTTGTCTGACACAGTTTGTATCTGATTGGTTTCTGGACGTGTGTCAGCCTGATTGTGGACCACAGTTGGTCATTATAGCAGTCAATTGCCCCGTTTTCATCAGAAAGATGAAAAGTCTGTCTCATGAAATGTACTTAAAAAATCTGAAATCACCTCTGAGAATAATTCACTCGATGTTTGAGTTTGTAGAATAACTTGGAGGAGGTAGGATTTATGAGCTATACTGCAGCCAGCCACCAGGGGGAGATTGAGACGCTTTGGCTTGAAATTTGAAGTTTTCTCATGGTCTCCATCTTTATATACAGTCTATG
>JAPQRN010000016.1:1557461-1582672 GCA_037367275.1 Coranthus polyacanthus
GCATGTGGAGGCAAACAGCAGCCTCATGAAGAGATTTGATGAGTCACGGTTAGAGCTGGAGAAGGTCCTTAAAATGGCACAGAACTGTCTGACAGAAAGAGGCAATCCAGAGGATCTGCTCAAGAAACACACGGTAAGAAAGTGCATCCAGTGTGAGCCGAGATACAGCTGTGACGTTGACCTATTTTACATGTCGCCAGTATCTGCATAACTTAATTTAATAAAAGTTAAACAGGAGAGTAAGTAAGATGTATATGAATGAGTGTGTGTACATATATCCTGATGTCTTGCTTGGTGATTTTACAGGAGTTTTTTGGTCAGCTGGACCAACGTGTCTTGAATACGTTCCTCAAGGCTTGTGATGAGCTGACAGACATTTTGCCAGAGCAGGAGCAGCAGTCTCTGCAGGAAACAGTTCGAAAGCTGCACAAACATTGGAAGGTATGTGCCATATCTTATTTATTTTTTAAATTTATTCCTCAAGGCTCTGTTTATTGCTGTGTAGTCATAGGGATCACAAAAAAAAAACACACAATGTATCCCCTTCATGTTTCGTTTCTCCTCCAACAGAGCCCCGCCCCTATTATTGTACCATTAGAAATAGAATCAAAGTCATAAACAATTACAAATAAATACAAATACTTTGTTACTGTACTTAAGTAGAGTTTTCAGGTATCTGAAATATATATATATATGTGTTATTTTTCTGAAAACCTTTGACTTTTTTAACATAAATATCTGTACTTTCTACTCCTTACATTTTCCAAACAGGCTTTAGTTTTAATGCATTTGAGGGGAATTATTGATTATTTTTATCATTGGATGCCTTCCCGACATCAAGACAGATTTCAACCTAAATGGATGGAACAATAACACATAGATAAGACGATCCCTTGGTGTATCCATTGGTGCAAATCACAAACAAAAAACACAACAAAATGAAAACAAAGTCAAAGACGCAATAAGATGAAAACAATGTAACAAGACGTAACAAGATGCAACAAGACAAAAAGTACGTGACAAGACAAAAAAGACATAAGACGTAACAAAATGAAAACAACATAAAAGACACAAGATTAAAACATCGTAACAAGAGAAAAAATATGTAAAAGACAAGAGGTAACAAGAAGAAACCACACCCATAACCTCTGATTTCATGATTTAGTGCTTATTTTGCTCATTTTCTTTATTTTGATTGAATGTTGCGAGAGCCAGTGCAATCTGAGTTCTTATTCGACGAGACACAAATAATGTAATGGATGTAACGGGTCAGAACAGACAGTAAAGAGGGACTGGATCACAGAGACAGGACATCATTTAAATTAATGAATGTTTATTCTTTTCAGTCTTTTGTTTTTTATTTTATTTGAAGTTCAAATAGTTTTGAGACGTGAGGTTCAGTGAAGCTTTGCAAGTATCTGTACTTCTGCTTGAATAATGAATGTGTGTTGCCATGTGGTATACTTCTGAGCACAGCCTCCAATCTCCAATGTCAAAGGTCTTTAATCCACAGCTTAAAGTTTACTTAAACAGAAGCACTTCATCTAAATGGTGCAAATTCCTTTGAATCTGATGTCACGGTTCGTATATTTTTCTTTTTCCAGGATATCCAGACTGACGCCCCCTTTCACCTGCTGCACCTGAAGGTGGAGGTGGAGAGGAGCAAGCTGATGGTGTCTCTGCAGGAGTGTCAGACAGAAGTGACCAGGGAGAACCGCCACCTTGCGGGCATGGGCAGTGAACGTCTCATCAAGGAGCACAGGGTGAGTGCAGCAGAAGGCACTGGCTGAGTTTCATGTATTGATTGACTCAGTGTAAAATTATTCAGTGCAAATTCACTGCTCTGTAGCAGTGTAGGAAGATTTCAAATAACCTAATCCAATCTTCCACTGCCAAGCAAATTGATCTTTTTCAAGCTGCTGCTTTTGATCACCATGATTTTCTATCACATTTATTTTTGTAAATTTTATTTTCATGCACTTCCAAACAAATAAGTCATTTTGTTTGCTTACTTTAGGCTTTCTTCAGGGAAAAGGGTCCCCAGTCCATCTGTGAGAAGAGGCTACAGCTGATGGAGGAACTCTGTCAAAAACTCCCTGACGGCGACCTCGCCCATCAGACCCTGGACACAGCAAGGAAGGACTTCTCTGAGGTCCGAGAGGAAATCGAGAACACCCATCAGAAGCTAATGCAACACCAAGACAAATGGAAGGAATACAATGCAAGGTACAGCACTGATGGACCATTTTGAACATCGTAGGACTGTTGGGACAATACTAGATTGTGTCAAGCTGTGCCATACATTCATTACATACCCAGAGTAATCATGTTTACATTCTTTCATTGCCTTGAGAGAGAGCGAAAAAATAGATAATAGAAGATATGATAAGATGTGGCTAACAGCTTTAATTAAAATTGCTGTTCAGATTCTGTCAGATGCGACTCTACTGCTCTACTCCGTGGATCGTTACACAAGCTTAGAAAAGTGGCTTCAGTTTTCCATAACAGCAGGTTCAGGTTCATCTATATTTAGTCTTTTGATTTGGACTGAGAGGAGAGAGCTGCAGAAGGAACATGTGTATTTTCAAATTCTGTCGTTTTTCTCCTGATTTGCGTTTTAATAGCTGATACAATACAAAATTACTAAACTAGAAGATTTGTTTGTTTTATTCTGCTCCACATTGTCTTCACTGTCAACATTTTGACAACATTTTGTTTATTATAGCTTTGAAATTTTCGGAATTTCATTTTTATTTTAAAGAATTGTCTAGTTTTAGTTTATTTTTTATTTAGTGTTTTTTTTTCAGGTATTATGGAGGATGAAAAAAATTCATGACTTCAATACTGTTTTGTGTTTTATAAATCTGTTGTTTTTTATTTTTATTTCATTTAACAAACTTTTGCCATTACTAGTTTTTGTTGGATGATAAAAAGCAATAATTCAATGATTCACAGAGTATGTGTTCACAGCAGAGACCTTGTAGCCCCGATATACAAGGGAGTACCCACGCTGAGAATAAAAAACAACTCTGATGCTTCCACAATAAAGTCCTAATATTTCAAGAAAAAAGAGTATTATGAGAATGGAATCATAATATGTTGAGAAAAAAATCATGATTATACAAAAAAACATTGGGATAGAAAAAAAATGGTATATTTCTTTGAGAAAAAGGCTTGATATTGCTAGAGTTGTCAAAATTCCCAGCTGTACTAAACACAGCAGTCTGATTTAACGCTGTTATTTGATACATGATTTCTTAATCTCTTAACATCAATTAAGAAATATAATATAAATACAGATAAAATTACACCTTAATTCTCGTAATATTATGATTTTTTTTTCTCTAAAGTTCAGATTTTTTTTAACCTCAATCGTTCCCGAATCCTCCTTTGTACTGATATCTTTTTACAGCAAACTATCTATGTTTTAATCTTTGAAAGAAATGTTTATCTTGGACTTTTCCTTTGTAACGTTGTGAAACAGATACGCTGAACTCTCCTGCTGGCTTATATCCAAAGAAAGCCAACTGAGGCTGTTGAGGAGCAGAGCCAATGATCCCAGAAAGTACAGCCAAGTCAAAGCTACCATCATGGTAAATTTGTCCTTTATACTGTATCAGCTATCCACTCACAGTCCCCTCCTTGTCTCCTCTCTAATGTGTCTCTTGTAATGTGCTACTGGTATGTCAGTGTCAGCACCAAGGGGGGTATTGGGATGAGACTGCAAAAACACATCAGACTCTTGTGACCACATGGGGTATATCACACTCTGTTGTTGTGTTCAGGAGCTGAGGAATGATGCAGAGCTGCAGGAGGGCAATCTCGGTTGGCTGAAAGCCCGAATGGCAGTGCTCATTGAGATCTGTGCTGATAGCGATGCCCAGAGGCAAGGAAGTGCACTGAGCAAGCTCTCCACTGATTTTAAGGGTCTTCTCATCTCTCTCGTTGAGGTAGGTGAAGCTTCCACTAGTGTCAGAAAGAAGTTAAGACATATCCCCAGCCTGGAAATTGACAGTTTACTACTTACACACCCAAAAAAAAAAAGCAGATATTGGTTGATAGCTCTATCACAGCCATCTTTGATATTAGTTGTTAGATATGGGGTAACTATAAATAACTAATATTTAAGTCATTCGGGCAGGAGTTATTTACATGTCCCTTGACGACGAATATTTAAGTCATATAATAACTGATCACCTATATTTTTTATCTTGTGCACACATTATCTTGTGCAAACAAGTTAATAAGTTAATAGTAAGTTGAACAAGATAAACAAATCACCTTTTGGGGCTGCGTAAAGTCAAAATAATAAATACATAGATAATAAATCTGCATCACTGAACATTAATTTTAAAGTATTTAATAAATATATCTGGAACCGAAAATCAAACTGAACTGTAAAAAAAATGTAGGAGATTCTAAGTTCAGCTCACGGAGTATATGTAGCCGCAACAGAACAGAGTAAAGAAAACAATAGTAGTCAAAAAAATCTCAAACTGACAACTTTAGTAATGCTTTGCCTTTTCTATGTATGTTCTAGGCTGAGAAGATGGTGCTGGCCGTGGGTGACTGTGTACAGTTCAGGGAAGAAGTACAGAGTACTTTGGATGATCTTGTTCAGGGGCAGAAAGAGGCTCAGGCTGAGGTCACCAAAATATTGGACTCTCCAACTGTTCGAGAAGCCCAGCAACTACTTCTCATTCATCAGGTACTAAAGGCACAAAAATGAAACTGAAATAATTTGCTGTAAAATGAATTCTTTGAAAGGATTTGATTTCTGTTAGTTTGAATTTTCCGTAGGATTTCAGCAGTTTAACATGGCATTGTCTCTCCAGCAACTATTAAAACGCCTCAAGCTGAAGAGAAGGGACGTCCAGCAGCTCATCACCAGAGGACAGCAGCTCCAGACTGAGGAGGGAATGGGAGAGACTCTGCAGCAGGACCTGCAGTGTTTAGAGAACACACTCAGCAAAATGGAACAGAATATGGATTCACAGGAGCAGAGTCTTGAGGTGGGTTTCATAGAAGCAAATGTCCTACAGCAGTGGTTCCCAAACTTTTTCAGTTTGAGACCTGTAACATCATTTTTGTGTCTCCTTGTGACTCAAATTTACAAAAATACATGTTGAATCACCCTAATATCTATATTTTTACTGACTCTTCACCGTCAAAACTATGTGTCTGAAAGTCTCTTTTTTTCTGGTCTTTTTTTCTGGTCCTATTCATTTCATATAGGTCACCATTTATAAACTCTTCCAGAGAGCACTCTTCTAATATTTTAATTACTGTTATATATTTTACTCAAGGAAAACAGCTCTGCGACCCATTTTGGGTCCCGACCCTGAGTTT
Organism: Coranthus polyacanthus; assembly: GCA_037367275.1. Taxonomy (NCBI): domain Eukaryota; kingdom Metazoa; phylum Chordata; class Actinopteri; order Kurtiformes; family Apogonidae; genus Coranthus; species Coranthus polyacanthus. The sequence goes on from JAPQRN010000016.1 coordinate 1,562,811, forward strand.
GGGAAAGGCACTCCTATAATAATGGCTAGTTTAACTATTGAACATTAAAATTGGTGGAAAAAATGGTCAGGAACATTCATTTATGCATACATTTCTTCTGTTCATGATTTACAGATAAGCTACATATATTGCTTCATGATTTGTCATTTTCAGACACGTAGTTTGGGAAACACTGCAGCACAACACTGATCCATTCTGACACATCTCAGGATCACTTTAGTGACTAGATGATGATGTTAAGATTAAACATGTCATCTTCACCGGGTGATTTAGTACCCTTTCTCTGTAAGTTAAAGTTACTGTCTATTTCATAGCAGAAACCCTGACACATTTACTTTACATGTTAATTGTTTTATAATTGTACCTAAAAGGCAAGGTCAAAGAGGAGATGGGTTCATTTATATGCAGAAGACTTTAACGATGCATCAGTTATGGAGAATATCTTGAATGGAGGACAGAAATGTGGAGGCAGTCATCACAAAGCAGCCAAGTCGTCACACTGTCGGTTCTTTTATACCATGTAGATGTGGAGGTCTTGAAATGGAAAGTTCCTAGTTCCAGGGAAGCATACATTATGGAAGAACATGTACACTATTTAAAACTGATGTTCCAGGAACCTCCAACAGCAGAAGTGCTCATAATCAGCGCAACGCCGTCTTTATCAATATGCTGACTCATCACTCCTGCTGATAAGGTCAAACATGCGGCAGTGTCATCAGCATTGTTAATGAAGTGCTTTGAGCTGGCTCGGCAGTTTAATCATGTATCACTTTGTCATATTGGTGATGATCTTGGTGTGTTGTGGGGGGGGTTTGCCTTTGGATGAGAATTGTTCGTCCTATACTTGATCAAAATATTATCAAAAGCACAATATGGCCAAGTGAAATAGTAAAATGTATCTCAACATTAATACCATTTTGCCCTTATTCTGAAAAAGACAAAATTCCTAACAAGTTGTTTGGCTCATGACAAGGCATATTCCACTAATATTCCTATTTACATACAGCCTTGCACACTTTGAGAGAATGTCGCAAAATTTGGTACAAACGTTTACTTTGGCGCAAGGATGAATTGTAAACGATTTTGATTGCCAAAGGTCAAAGGTCACAACTAATCGATTAAATGTTAAAGCTCAACAATATTACTCTTCCTACTAAAATCATGACTCAGGATATTTGTTAAAATAATTGCAGTATGATTTGTTTGTTTCATATTGTTTAGTTTTATACTAGTGTTTGTAAGGTGAGGTAATATACAGGAACCAACAACAGTATCAGCTGCTTAATAACCCTGCATAAAGATTGGGATGTTATTTTATTTATTTTTTACCACAAATTACCACAAAAACTATTTTTATATACAAAGATATATGATTAAAGATAATATATATATATTGATATCATGTGTTATTTTCAGGTCACGTTGGCAGCCTGGCAGGAGTTCGACAGCCAGCAGGAAGCAGTGCTCGAATTTGTCAACAAGGCACGATCCACAATGGAAAGAGATCTGAACTTCAGCAGCCCCGAGAGTCTGGCGGTGGAACTGGACCAGGCTAGAGTGAGTACAGTTTGATGTGAGTTAAGATTTACATAAATATTTACAAATGGAACGTGGTATATTTAATTTTTCTGTCTCATGAACAGGTGTTGCTGAAGCAGTGTGAAGCGGAGGCCTCTCATATGAACACCTTGTTAAAAAGAGCAACAGAAATCCAGCTTGGTCCCAAGAACAAGAATTTGCTCATACAACAAGCTCGTTCCCTCAGCGAGCAAGTGGACAAAGTAGAGACTGGGCTGAAAAACGAGTAAGATGATGGTTTTACATTGCAAATTACATTTTTTCCAGACTTTGGCTGATAAGTGTTTGTAAAACTTTTATTTTTCTTGAAGAGAAAGGACAAATGGCGTTTGACACATTTTTAATTTTGATGTGAAGCAAATTCTATCTGTTACCTTGATATGTTTGCTTTCATTAACTTGACCCTGCAGTGTAGCATGAATGCATTTCTGCTTGTGTTGCAGTGTTAAAACTTTGGAAGAAATGAAAATTCAGTGGGACCAATTTGGAGCTGGATTTGAAGCCTTTTCTGCATGGATATCAGACAAGGAAAAGCAACTGGATGTCCTGAAAAGCTCTACACTGCCTCTTGAGCAACAGATTAGCACAGTGAAGGTAGTGTGTGTCATAAAGCTGCAACCCTCTCTCACCAATAGTGACAAGCACGCCATTGTTCTTCAAATTAGAAAAATTGCTTTTAGGGCTACGAGTTTTTCTTAAAGATTTTTATGTTTTCATTAGTTTATAATCATGTGAAAATAAGACCTTAAAATACCTTAAAATGAGGGCTGTTCAGTTTGTTGCAATATGCAACTTCATTGCTATATTTCAACAAATATTATACACTGAACCTTTAAGGAAAGTTATTATAGTGATTAATTACCAACCATTCTGAGCAACATCAAGAAATGTCCCACTTCTTAGTTCTCAGTTTTTATGAAGGTTTGCTGACCCACAGTAAACTAAACCCTGCTATGCAATTACAATTGACATAAAGTTTCTCCTCCTCTGGACTGCCCTAAAGGACTCAGTCTTGCTGACTTCATTGTTTCACCTTCATATGTGCACATCCAGGCCATTGGTACAGAGCTTCAGGAGCGGGCAGAGGTTCTCTCTCAGCTGGAGGCAGATTCTCAGGCGTTGGCCCAGTTTGTATCTTCAGGGGAGGCTGCTCGCATCAAGGCCCGTCTGACCCAAATCGGCAGGTACTGGGAGGAGCTGAAGGAGAGCGTGCAGCAGGTAGACGGACAGCTGGAAGAAAGCTCCTCTCACCAGCAGAGATTCAGAACAAGCCTGGAGGAGGTAAATAGGCTAATTTGGTTTTTCCTCCACCAAGTTATGTTTTTACTACTTTTAGTTTTTACTAGCATTTGTCTGTTAACAGTCCAGCATCCACAATTTTGGACAAATTGTGGATGTACTTTTTCTTTTTTTGGGGAGTTTCTGATGACAGTGACTACAGATGATTACATTTTCACCAGTCTAAGTGAAAGGTCAAGGTCACAAGAAATGATCTAAATTCCCAAAAATTTTCCAAATTGTAAAAAATCATATTTCAATCAAATGTCATCTGATTTGATTCTTATTTACCTCATACATGTATAGTGTCAAGATCTAGTGCCACAAAAAGCTTGCCCTTGAACGATCAAAGGTCAAGGTCACAGTAGACAGTTTTCTAAAACTATATCTCAAGATTTTGTACACTGATTTCGTTCATATTTGAATTGAGGTGTCTTTGGACTATGTTGTTGTACAGAATTGAGCTGCCTTGGTAGAGGATTGCATTCTCAATGTACTTTCTAGCTACATGATGCCATTACAATATAATATAGATATATTTAGGGAAGTTGTGCTCATACAGTTGGTTTGGATCTTGGTTGTCTCCTAGGTCCAAGCATCCCTCAGTGAACTTCACACAAAACTGGAAGATCCTGTTAAATCCTGCACCTCCTCATCAGAGACCTATCAAACTCTTCAAAACCACATGGTAATTATTGTTTTTACTTCTGTACAAAAAAAAACATGTTAAATTATTTTCAGTGTCACTGCTACTTTACTGAAGTTTTAAAGGTCCAGTGTGTAAGATTTAGGGGGAACTTAGGAGGATCTAATCACAGAAATGTAGTCTATGTTGTGTCACAATGTTGCTACAGTAGCTCAAAACGGACAAACTTTTAATGTTTTCCATTTTATAGCGGGTGACATCCAGTGTTAAGGTTCATTACGGTCACCGACTATGTTTATATGTGGACCAGAATTAATATCCCCTCAACTAAAAAAAGCGAAGAACAGAGAAAACAAACACTGACTAATGAAAGCCTTGGTGAGAGTGGGAGGGTATTCAGTTGGTTGCAATCTGCCTGTCACTGCAATATGTCACTAATTATCACATTCTGGACCTTTAAAGCTTTGTGCAGTTCTTCAGATCATAGGTTAGTGCTGTGTTGGTCACAGTCATGTGTCGCTGTTCCTCAGGATGTGTGTCAGAGCCTGGAAAGGCTGAAGGGAACCTTGCTGTCTCTGTCAGCTGGCGCCCGAAGACTCAGTGACAAAGAGCAAGCGGAGAGGACTGTGGTGGACCTACACAGCAGATATGACCGAAATGTACATGGAGCAAAAGACAAACAGAACGTCTTGGAGAGCCTGCTTTCTCATTGGCAAAAGTAAGAGCTATTGAGCAGACAGTCAACTTAACATATATGATTTTAAAAGCAGTGACAGTTGTTGACTTGCTTAGCCTTAACATGGACAGTTGCACTGAATCAGGGCTTGAAAACTGAAAAATGAATAGCATTTTTACTGTTTATATTGATGTCCCTTAGGTATGAGAAACAACGTTCAAACTTCATTTCGTGCTTGGAGAGAAGTGAATCTGTATCCAAACCAGACAGTCAGTGTCTGTCAGCTGATAAAGCAAAGCTCCGCTCCGAGATGCAGGATTTGCAGGTGCAGTACATACACACATATTCTCATAGTTCTCCTGAAGATTCAGTACAATCTTGAAACATGCCACTGTGGGTTCAAGTTTGATGATTAATCAAAATGCACATAGCTAGAGTCCAGTTCGCATATCTCTCCTCATTATTTTCCTCCTCCTCCTGTCATCTCTTTACGGCCACTGAGTTCTTAAATAGGCATAAAATGTCACAAAAGTACTTGATATATTGATTGCAATGCAGAAAACTAATACTACTGCTGATTTCTTTGCAGTCCTTGCAGTGTGAGGTCCAGTCCCTTGAGCCTGCTCATGTTGAATTGGCATCTTTGGGGACATTATTGTATCCCACTGCACCAGATGAAAGAGTGAAGCAACTAAAAGATGAACTGGAGACATTACAGAAAAGATTACATGTTCAAAAGGAAGTCATCCCTCAGAGGTAAGATAGTATGAATAAAAACCATACTTTACCTTGAAAATTATCTTAAATATTAATGCTAAATATAGCATTAATATATTTACTAATGCTGGTCCATTATCTGATAAAGAAGTTCCAGTATGGTCAGGCTATGTTTGATTAAATCAGCTTCATACTGGCAGCTGTCCTGTCATTAGTTAAGAAGCATGAGTGTTCAAAGTTTTCCCTAGGTTTTTAGAGGGCCTGGGTGCTTATTCTTTATTGATTCAAAAAATACAATTCTCAGAGTTATTCCATTTGCCTGAAAATGAGTCATATAATTTCTAACCCCCAATTTAACCAACTGACCAATGTAACCCTGAAAAAAAACAACAAAAAAACAGATCTTTAACTTGTACACGGGGCGTTGACCAATGTTTTTTTTTTTTTTTTACAAAAAAGGACCGTACATATGAACATGGCCTGACTCTGTTTAGCTAGTATGCTATTTTAGATATTAACAAGCTGTTCAGTTGAGGTATCTTTATATAACATTAACTAGCTTTGTTGGCTAATCAGCATATGAATCTATGTAATTTAGCTAGTTCAGCAATTTCTTTAGTTGTAAAATAGGCTACATTAGGATAAAAAAGTGACTTGCACAGTGACTTTGTTTACAGTGAAGAGGAGTTAAGAGTGAAGTTAAGTTAAGGTTAAATGTCTATTGACGTTCTTTTGGCCTATCACAACAACACTTGGGTTAACCACCTAAGCCTGTCTAAATGTTCACTTTGCCCCCTAGAATCAAAGACCTTCAGAGTCACCTGTCCCTGGTGGAACAGTTTGACCAGGCCCTGCTGAAATTTTCACAGTGGAGTGACAACATGCTTTCAAATCTACACTCATCTTCTCAAATCAATATTAGCAACCTGCAGTCTGCTGCAGCTCAAGTAAAGGTAAGAGCCACACAGAGTCATTGTTTTTGAATGAATGCATGCAGAAAACTTTTGTCTTTTCCAGGAGCACTCATAGTCACATTGTGACTCTTAACCAAATTGACATTTGGTTAAGAGAAAGAGCTGATCTTTTCCCACTTACCTTGACAGGAATTCCAGGTGTCCTTAGACAAGCAGTCCAGTGTGAGACAGAGCTTAGAGCAGCAGACTGGTAAGCTCTGTCAGTTCTGTGAGCCTGGTGATTCAGAGCTCCTCCGTAGCAGAGCAGACAGTTGTCTGCAGCCTTACCTGGAGGCTAAACATCTCGCAGAGCTCCAGTTAGAATGCCTGGAAAGGCTTGAAGCTTTTCTGCAAACCCACAGTGTGGCTGCAGGAGTGTTGCGTGGTCTGAGACAGACTGTCGAAAGTGCTGGGAGCTGGGACCGTGGCAGAGTAGAGGAGCTGCAGCAGGAGCTGTCCACTATTGTCCCAGATATTAGTCAACTTGAAACTCTAGCAGTCAATCTGGATAGCAGTCTATGCAAAAGCCATCTCCACATCGGAGAAGACGAAGGTTCTCGTAAGTCATGCCGCATGTTGGCTGATTCACTCAGCACTGAACTGGACACAGTGAGGAACTTGCTTGGTACTAAGCAGAATGAAGCAGAGGCCTTAGGAGCTCTGTGGACCTCATTCAGACAGCGGAAAGAGCAGCTGCTTAAAGCAGTGGAGGATATTGAAGAAAAAGCAGACCACCAGAACTTCAAAGAGCCCACCCTGCACGCTGTCCAGCAGAGGTAATGCATTTCCAGGGTCAGATCAGATTGCTAATTACCTTAGGTCAGTAATGATCTAATTAAAATGTCTAGTTAATAGCTAATGTAATAATTACATGCATGTACATAGGGCCTCAAACATGCACGGGTGGATTCCACATTTGACATATTATCTGTGTATTTGCCAGGCTGCGTTTCTTTAATCAGCTGGAGGATGAGCTGCAGTCACATCAGCATGAGGAGCAGTGGCTGAGGGACAAGGGCAACCAGCTGGCCCAGAGAGATGCGGAGCTGGCGGGGGAGGTGCTGAGGGAAATCAGTCTGTTGGAGACCACGTGGGAAGACACCAAGAGGCTCATCACAGAAAGGTACCAAAGGAACAGCCGACAGAAAATATTTATCTGAAATAGAACCTTATCAAAGGCTCCAGGTCGCTGATTGGATTTCGCAGATCGCACATATATATTTATAGGTTTAATCTCTTTCTTTGACAGACAGGAACAGTGCAATATTCTTGCTGAGCTCATGAGGGAATACCAAATCCTGAAAACCTCTATCAGCAGCATCATTGAAAGCACTGAATCTATTGTTGAGATAAGCTCTGTTCTGAAGGATTACGAAGAAACCAAGAGATCGCTTACAAAGGTGAGAACAGAGGTCAGAGAGTTCTTTAATCTAAGTATAAAGCTGTATGTATCACTTTGTAGCTGATGCAGCTCAACTTTATTAAATGTACAGCTGAGGTTTTGCCCTCATTACTGGTCATCAGATTATGTAAACATGTACTAACTTTTGTTCCATTTGCAGCATGAGACAGTGAAGATAGATATGGCCAGCAAGCAACACGAACTGGACCAGTTTTCCAGCAAAGGAAAGCAGCTTGTGTTTGAGTTAAAGAAGATTCCCGAGTGTGATTCTCAAATGATGAAAAAGGATGTTGAGACACTTGTGGATCAGTGGCTGGATGTAAGTCTAACTTCAAGAGCAACTATACAAACACGTTGAACATCTCTTTCCTATAAGTTCTCACACCACATGTGATATGACCAGCATGAATTATGTGATGATTTGTGTGAAACCTATAACACCTTGAGATTATTTTGATCTCTTAATTTGAATTGAATTGCCAAGTAAAATCCAAATTGGTCTGGACACATTCTTTGAGAGAGCATAATTTCTATGCATTCTATAATATGTTACACATGTAAAATGTTAAAATTATGGTCAATAAATACAGATAGTGAACATTAATGGCTACTTTAATCCACTCCCCAGGTGTCTGAGAAGATAGATGACAACATTGAGCGCCTGAACCAGAGTTTGGCAATGTGGGAAGATGTACGTAAAATCAGTGAGGACATCGAGAGCTGGACAGGCAGCTGCATGATTGAACTGAATGAAAGCCTGAACAACCTCAACAATAGCCAGAAGCTGTCAGCAAGACTCTCCGTGTTACAGGTAAGCAGTTTGGTCATTAGACATGCAACAGACATTAATCTAACACAACAGCTCCTTCTTGTAAACTGCAAAAAGTGTTTTAAATCACACGCTTCTCATTTGATACTTCTACAGACAGAAATAAGTGAAAAGGAGCAAAACCTTGAAACCCTACAAAGCAAAATCTCAGAGCTGAAGAAGTGCATTCAAAGTCAAGATACCCCAGCAAAATTACAGGTACCAAAGTGTTTTTTCCCCCTCTAGTACAATTGTACTCAATATTAAAGATGCAAACGTGTCACCACAAAAATCATCCATAAACTGTCAAATTTCATCAGGTGCTGGAGAACGACCTGCGAAAGAAGATCAGCATTGTTCAGAAGCTACACCAACAAGCCAGAGGGAACCTCATAGACTTTAGCTCTCAAAGGAAACAGCTGGAGGATTACATTTCACAGATGTCTGCATGGCTAAAAAGTATGGAGGATTCTCTGGTTTCATCTCCCACTGGATCTGATCCGGAGGACATCTGCAGAGTCAAGGTACACTTTAAATAACAACACAGAAAAGTTAAAAATGTAGGATGAGGATGCTTGGTTTAAATGTCTGCCTTTGTAAACTTTAGGAACAAGATACTGTATGAGAGTTGCTGTTAGACTTTCTTTTCACACATATAAATTGTTAAACATACGCTTTGCAGGACCTTCAGAAAGAGCTGCAAAATCAGCAAGGAAGTATTGACTCCACCAGGGAGAGCCTGAACACTTTGTGTAGAAAATATCCCTCTGAGGAGCTGGCCAGCTTGGGCTCAGCTCTCACTGACCTCATTAAGACTTACGAGTCTGTGAACCAGCTCTCGGCCAGGACTCTGGTGTCACTGCAGACCTGTTTACAGCAGCAGTTTAATGGTGAGAAGTCTCATAATCAAATTCAAGAAAACATGCTGTGATACATTGTACAATATGTTGCATTATTATACCTGTTATTGTACTTGAACCTTGCTGTAGCCTTCTGTAAATTTGTTAGCTACATAAAAGATTCTGTTTGATTGTCCCTTGCTCCTCAGACCTGGCTCAGGAGTTCCATCGCTGGCTTTCAGAACAGAGGGAAATAGTGAAAGAGTGCTCTGACAGATCTGGAGACACTTACATTGTGGAACGCAAGCTACAGAAGCTGAAGGTAAAATGAATGTCTTGTAAAGCAATGCAGAGGAGAAATAGTGAGGCTATGAAAAGACCGATGTAGAGACAAAGTAGAAGGTTGTGGCACATCTTCACCTACATCCAAGTTGCATAGAGGAGGAAAAAACTTGTAGCAGGTCAGGGACTCCAGCAGCACTTGTAGTATAGAACAACTTTATTAAAGCTGGAAAGCTATGGAAAGACTGCACACATTTATCCTTGGTTTAGAGAGGCGCTGCAATATTCAATTTGAATATTGATCTTAATATAAATAAATATATAGTAATATAAATACAGTCAAAACAAAAATGATTAAGGAGGAAATTTGTAAGAATTACATTCAAATTAAATATGATTACTATACACAATCATATATAAAACTAGAAATTTTGAATGTGCCTGTGACTTGCTAAAGATTTACCCCTATACCACAACGTCCTTTTATAGATTTATAGTTTTATTTAGTTAAAGTATTCAAAAGGTTGTATAACAGTTCTCTTAAGCCTCCTGGTCACATCATAGCAACCAGCCAGACAAGTCTGACAGTGACTGAAATTTGGCTGTCGCAGATGGTACCTCATATCACTGAAATCTTTTCACCATGAGGGAGGGACTTGGCTGAATGTGTTGATATAAATTCTATGTAGGTTTAGTGGACACTGCTGTAAAAAAGATGGAACTCCTGACACGTTGTGGCTCAGTTTAGATTCTGTAAAAAACTGGGGTTTGTTGTTAAAGCATGACAAAGTAAAGTGGCTCTAAAGAAGTTGTGGGATTGATCATTTTCATGATGTCGTCCCATTGGAAATGAATGGGAAACGTTACACTTTCTTGCTCTTTTCATTGCCATGCTTACTTGATTTGCTAAGAAAAGTAATTACCAAATATTTTGCACATTTTAGATCTTTGATTCACATGTGTTTTCTCAAAGTAAGTAGTAAGTAGAAATTTGTATGGAAGAAAAAAAACAATAATAAGAAAAAATTTGCAGAATATTATTATGTGACTGCTTATACTTGCGCATAGCAGGCATATAATTAAATTTAGAACAAATGCAAAGGTCCCTGTGTGCTGGTATTTTTTTATCACTAGTTATTGAAGTAGACCAATATAAAGGCACTCCTGAAGAACAATGTTTATGTGTTTATTCTGATCTTATTGAGAATTAATTGCACTACATGGTCTATTGCCCTTTTGTACAGTACCTTGAGGAATTATTTGTTTGAAAAAATTGAATTGAAAAATCCTAATATGTTTTGGTTGTCTGATGCTGATATATTGAGTTGGCTTTTTTAATGTGGGGACAGTTGTTTTGGTGACTTTTATAGAAGATTCCTGGCAGCTTAGACAGAGGACACAATCCAATATAACAGGGCATTTCTGTTATATAATTTAAATATATTTATTTGGGATTTATGGAAGTTCACGTTATCGTTTGTCATGTGTTTTCATCATGTGGTAAAGGGTCTTGTAAACAACCAAGAACCAAAATAATCCTCTGCTAGAACTTGAATCACTGAATCATGGTCATGTCATTTGAAAAAGAGTACAATTTGAAATGTTTTCATTTGACATCTACATTTGAGCTTATGCCCTACCACTGGTTGATACCTAAACAAAAGATTATTATATGTGACAGAAATAATAAAGGGTAAAAGTTGTAAAAGATGTTAATGCAGTTTATTTGACAGGGTGCCATGGAACGTGTGGAGGAAGGTGAGGTGCGTCTTACTCAGGTCTGTGAGGAAGGAGAGAAGCTCCTGCTCCATCTCCCCAAAGCCAGCGCTGGGCAGGTCCAGCAGCACCTTTCCTCCATCCAACAGGACTGGGACAGCTTTGTGGAGCAGTGCAGACAAAACCAACAGATCCTGGAGGACAGTGCATCCCTTATGAAAGGGTAAGAGGACCCACGTTGCAACACATTATGACTTTTAAATGAAACAAATGAAACCAGTGAATTATGCACTTTGTAAGCATGCATGTCCTTTTAAATTTCGTGAAGGTTTGAAGGCCGTCTGAAGAAGCTCAAGTGGTGGTTGGAGCATATGGAAAAGAGGATGACCACAGATCTGCTTGAAGCCAAGCAGCGTGGTCCTGAAAAGGTTGTTCTTGAACAAGTGGAGGAATATCAGCAGGAAGTGCTCAAAGAAAGGTGTGGGACCTGCTTCAAATCTGACATTTCATTTGTTTTAAAGGTCCAGTGTGTAAGATTTAGGGGCATTTAGGAGAATGAGAATTGTGGTTTCTTTACCTTAGAATGAGCTTTTTATAGAGTTCTCTGCACATCCATCGCTATATGTCACTAAATATCACATACTGAAACTTTAATGCAAAAATATCCCCTAAAGGATCTCATGATTTTCCCCGATGAAACATTTTGTGGCCTATTTAATCCTCTTGCTTCCTTTCTTCCTTCCATGTAGGGATTCATTTGAGCGCCTGTGTCAGGAGGGTCAGGCTTTGAATGAGGGTGGCCGAGGTGACGGTAGTGAGACCAGAGTGTCAGCTCAGCTGCAGTCACAGCACCAGGCTTTGCTGAGGCGTGTGAGAGAGACGCTGCGCAGCTGTCAGCTCACTTTACAGGAGCAACAGGCCTTTGAAGAGACACTGCAGGCTACCTGGGCCTGGCTTAATGGAGTCCAGGAGCGCCTGGCTTCACTCAACAGCACAGTCGGCAACAAAGAAACTCTAGAGAAGAGGCTGGGTCTTGTACAGGTCAGTGAATAATGGCTAAAAAGTATGGTTCTTACAGTGGTTTCTGTGATGTGTGTATTGAAGGACAGCTGTGCTTTTATGCTTGGCGTGGGGTAGGCCCGTCACAATTATTACACTTATTACATAAACGCCTTACATAATCGTCTTTTATTTGTTGACAAAAATGTCAGTAGATTTTTTTCCTAGTTTTTTAACTTAGTTATCGTCTTGTTTTTGGTCAGTGAAAACGTGTTATTGACAAAAACTTATTCAAAAAAATTATTCATCAACTAAATCAACACTGATAAAAACAGTAGGATGAAACTAACTCATTCTGCCTCCTTCTTCTTCTATGGTTTCATGGCACATGAGTGGAGGATTAGAACCGCCAATGAGCATCAGTTGACATTAACTGTAACTGTAATTAATTGTTTCATGATCATGTCAACCCTAGTGTGGTTTTTTCTGTCGCTGTTTTTTCTACATGTAGGATATCCTGCTAATGAAAGGTGAAGGTGAGGTAAAGCTCAACATGACAGTGGGAAAAGGAGAACAAGTCCTGAAGCATAACAGAATGGAGGGTCAGGAGGCCATTTGTTCACAGCTGCAGAGCCTGAAGGATGCCTGGGCTAATATGCTGATGACCTCCATGAGCTGCCACAGGTAAGAAATGTGCACCCAGAGAGAACTGATAAGCAGAGAATTGATATCACCACATCACAACAACTCCATTACTCCACTCGCTAACAAAATTATTGGTATTATGTTCATAGTCGGCTAGAGTGGACAGTGGCTCAGTGGACGAGCTTTCAGGAAAGCAAGAGTCAGCTGCAGCAGTGGATGGAGTCAGTGGAACAAGAAGTAGGGATGACTCTACCTCAGCAGCCAGGCCTCAAAGAAAAGTCTGCTCTGCTTGAGCGTCTCAGGGCCATCCAAGCTGATGTGGACGCTCACGCTACAGCACTGTCACGGCTAACAGACAAAGCTGTGGAGATGCATGAAAAAACTGCTGACCAGACCTTTGGACCAGAGTCAAGGGCAGAGCTTAATGCACACTTTGCTGACATCTCAGCTGTTGTCAAGGTAATCTAGATGCAGGAAAAAGGTTAAAGTGTGTAAGATTTAGGGGGATTTAAAGGAGGATCTAATTACAGAAGTGGAATATAATATTCAGAATTATGTTTTCATTACAACAAAAATAAGAATTGTTATGTTGTCGTACCTTAGAATGAGCCGTTTATATCTACAGAGGGAGCTGGTTGCTGTTGACAGAGTCTACCACGGTGCATCGCCATGTTTATACAGTAGCTCGTCTTTTACTTTTTTCCGTTTTCTAGCAGGTGACATCCAGCATTACGGGTGCATTACATCACCTTCTATGTCAGTGTGGACCACAGTTAATTCCCTCTTAAAAAGCCCAGAACAGATAAAACAAACACTGGCTCTAATTTGGGCCATTCCCATGTTTTGTGCTCAACGTAGATAAGGGTGGGGGGTATTTAGTTAGTTCATCTTGAATCTAGCAACTTTGCTGCTAGGTGTCACTAAATGATACTCACTGAACCTTTAAATAGTACTAGGTAATTCATCTGTTACAAACACATGCAATGTAATCAAAAATATTTGGTGTTGACAGTGTATTATTCTTTCCCAAAGGGTAAAGTGCAGTCCATGCAAAACATTGTGTCTGAACATGAGCAGTATCTTGATGCTGTGAGAGACTTTAATGACTGGCTCGTATCAGCAAAAGAGGAGCTCCAGCGCTGGTCAGACCTGTCTGGAGACTCAGTGTCCATTAAAAGGAAGCTCTCTAAAGTGCAGGTAAGAAACCTTAAAACCTGTGTTTGAGGTTTTGGATCAGATCACACCCACCTGAATGGCATACTCTCCCCAGTCTAAAGGTTTAGCTACAATTTTTAATTTGGGCACCACTGATTCCTGATTGTGCTTTTCAGGAGTTGCTTGACTCCAAGCAACGAGGCAGAGAGCGGCTGAACCGAGTCCAAAGATGTGGGGCAGTGGCGAGAGATCACACGGGCTCGGGGGGCTACGAAGCTATGGAGCGTGAGGAAGCAGCTCTGTTGTCGTCATGGGAACAGTGGGAACGTGGGGCGCTACAGACAAGGGCTAGTCTGGAAACTGCCCTCTCTCAGATAGCCAGCTCTGAACAAGAGTTCACCAGCCTTTCAGCACAGTTAGAACAGGACCTGCAGGACTTTAACCGGCAACTGCAGGACTGGCGCCTTCGATTAGCACAGGCAGAGGGAAAAACTGATGGAGAGGAAGCTGTTAAAGGCTGGCAGATTGCAAAGGTAGGACTCATTTCAATCATTTCACTGTGAGGGAGAGGAGACTTGGCTGAGCGTGTTGATATAAATTTTATATAGGTTTAGTGGAAACTGTGGGAATGAGTGATGTAAAAAATTGTCTTTTTCTGGATTTGAGCAGAAATTTGATTTATTATTGGGTTTAATGGGGCAGTTGGATGGAACTCACTGTCAATTTGAGACTCATAGTTCCCTCATAAATTCTGTAAGTCACTGGGCTTTAGGAGTCACACTGTATGAAAGAGGCCAAATGTGGCCAGTAACAGCAGTTTTAATAGACAAGTTTTTAATATTTCCAAGATACTGAATGAGCCCAATAAAATCTGAAATCTTGTGACCCTTTTAAAGTTCCAACCACGTTTCTTTGTTAAAGCATAACGAGGTAATGTGGCTCTAAAGAAGGTGTGGGTTTGATGATTTTCACAATGTCTTCCCAATGGAAATGAATATTTTTGTCGAGTTACATTGCCATGGTTACTTGAATTGCTAAGAAAAGTCATATCACACTGCTCCTGAGTTGTTCACGTTTCGATTTGTGATTTGCGTGTGTTTTCTCAAGGCTGCTGGACGAGTTATGCACTGAAATTTGTACGGAAGATGAGGAATACAAAGAAGAAAAAATTTACCAAATATGAATCCATGTCTGCTTAGGGTTTCACATAGCTCGCAAATAACAAATGCATAGTCATAGTCTTAATGAGATGAGATGAGATTAACTTTATCCCGTAAGGGAAATTCAATGTTACCTTAGCTCAAATAAAATGAAATACTCTTAATGAATGTTCTTTGGTTGTCATGAGTTGGTATCTGTTTTCCATCCAGGACACTTTAGAGGAACTTGTTAAAGCTGAGCCCATGTCTGATAGTCTGAAGACTCAACTAAATGATCTGTGCCGATTCTCCAGAGACATGGGAACGCAGTCTGAGAGAGTGTCTGCTCTCATTAAGGAATATAACAGGTGAGAAAACTGCAAATATGGTACAATATATTGTTGGATGAAATGTTGTAACACATTTTCAATTTTAGACATTTTAAACTTTTTTTCTAGACACAACTGTTGTAGAATTGACTGACCAGAAAATGGAAAAAACAGAACCCTTGAAGTCCTAAAAAGTCACAATGAAAAAGTTATCTCTGTGTGCATAAGATAGTAACTTGTGCTCACAAGATACAATAATGTCACCTTTTCAGGACTTCAAGGCCAAATTCAGACCAAAGATTCACAATGAGAAGAGCAACATTTTGAAAACCTACCACTTCACACCAATTCAAAGAGCCATAAATACTGAGAAAAACACACTATATAATGCTAATAAAACCAACTGCTGGAGGTTTGATATTTCAGTCACCTGCAATGTTCTGAAATGGTTTCACCTTGTTGTGAATCTTTGGTCTGAACTGGGCTTAAGAAGCAATGCACAAAAAATACTACCATGCCTAAAAAATGGTAGTAGTCTGAGTCTTCTTTGGTTGTCTGTTAAGTATTTTTATTTTGTTAATTATAGATAACACATATTTGGATGTGGAAAATATCTGTTTTCAAGCGAATAAAAATACATTGCTGAAGAGAGCGTCCTGTTCATCCTAATTTCCTAGTCTAAGTCTCCAAGCCTCCAGGGAGTGTCAGAGCAAAGAGAAGCTGCTGGAACAAGGGTTCCGCTCTGCCTTCAGAGAGTTTCAACAGTGGTTGGTCAATGCGAAGATTAACACAGCCAAGTGCTTTGACGTGCCTCAAAATCTCAGTGAAGCCTCATCTAGCTTGCAGAAGATTCAGGTATATCACTAAAATGCGATGAAACTGCTACCTTGGTGTTTAATTACAATCAAGGGTACACATTTTTGATAGCCTATCTCTGTGTCACTTTTAGAAAATATACTTAAGATCCACTGATTTATTTGTTCATCTCCTCAGGAGTTCCTAAGTGACAGAGAACAGGGTCAGTCGAAGCTGAATGCGGTGGTTGTGAATGGTGAGCTCATCTGTAGTATAGCAGCCAAAGACAAAGTGGATGCTGTTCGTGTTAAAATGAACACTGCCCGAGAGGACTGGAAAACTATGATGTCTAACCTTCATAACAGAGAGACCAATCTACAAGTAAGCTTTTAAACATACATCATCACCAGTTGGGGTATTTTTTATTTCCTTTTTTTCCACAGTGAAACCAATGCTGTATTGGATGTGTGTGTTTCAGAACCTTCTGTCTCAAATGAAAGATTTTGAGGCAAGTGCCGAGCCTCTTCAGGAATGCCTGAATGCCACAGAGCTGGCTGTGCAGGAGAGCAGCACAAGACTTCATGACCTCACAGCAAAGAAGTTAGAGCTTCACAAGCTTCAGGTGCCAATGTCCAAAATATGCTGTCATCATCTGAAGTGCCTCTCATGTTCAAGACCACTCATGTTCAAATGCCACACCTGCACATTTCCAAAGTGCCAGCGTGACTGTTCATTTGCAAAGGCCATTCCAGCTGTGCCAGCTGCGTTCCAGAGATTTAGCATTGCTACTATTTGCCTAGAAAGCACTGCCAAGAGCTTATGCTAACTGCCAGTAACTTACTTTTTGAATACGTGCCATCTTTCTGCTTCTCTTTGCTACTCTCACATGTCCTCATAACACAATATCTGTCAAATTAATATCTTTTTTTATAAAATGTTTTCTAGAATACATTTCTTAAAACTATCTACCCGCTGTTTCCACATCATGCACATCATGACCACCAAGAGCCAAATCCACAAAGAATGGATTGCGCTGGATTTGTGCCCATAATCTGCTCCCGCAACCTGCTCCATTTTAAGGACCTATTCACAAAAGATTTTGCGCTAATGATATGCCGGTGCAAACATTGCCATAAAGTTTTGCACCTGAGTGCAATTTACCCCAGTGTTTCAGGCTTTTCTCCTCATTTCAGCACAAAAATTTGTCCATAATGAAAATTGCAGAGAGGCCTGAATGCGTTTACACATTCGACACAGCAGCGGTAACTTGATTCACCAGGTCAGTCAGGATCTGACTGTCATTAAAGTTGTGTGTTCTGCAGTTGTTACACTCATATTCTAGGTTTATAAGGTGGAGTGTATGTAGTAAAACAACCTGATCTCCATCAGCGCTGTCAGGACAGTTCTATTTCTAAGTAGCTGAAAGTCCGAGATCAGCCCCACACCAGCTTAACTGTGTGTGGTAATTTGCACTGGTCTTTTGTGAAGTAGATGCCAAACGTATGAATATTTCTTATTTAGCAGTTGCAAAAGCCACGCAATCTTTTTGTGGATCTGGCCCCAAGAGTTTTAATATATAATAATATATATATATATAATAACACTGGCCAGATATGTCATGCTTTTCCCTTTTTCCATGTTTCCATGCTCTAACCCTTGATCTGCGTTTCGGTTTAACTGTCTTATAACTGTGTGTCAGCTTGCATGCCTCTTTGATAACCTGCTTGTGCTCTTCCAGTCTGTGCTTGAGGAGTTAGCCTCTCACGAGGTTCAGCTGAGCAGGCTGAAAGAGAAGGCCCAGCTGCTGTGGGATGAACACGCGGCCGGCAAGGGTTTTGTGCACCGTGTCTCGCAGCTCTCTGCTCAGTACCTAGCTTTAACCAACCTGACCAAGGTACAGTAATAATGCCGACCAGTCTGCCTGTGCACGGGGGCTTTTCTGGGGTAGAGCTGGAGAAGAGGCAGAGGCACTAGACTGGATGGAGCACTCACTACACATTATTTACACATAAGAGACAGCCAATGTACTAACTCACCATAGTTCTCTTATCCCTTTTACACATGAATTGTGGGAAAAATTTACCTGACTTTTTAAGATTGTTTTTATTATTCAAAATTATGCTAAAATTGAAACCATTTAATTTTTTAATTGAAAAGTTATTGAACTGTCACTGTACAACAAACGATTAAAAGGGCCACAGCTGACATTAAGAAATTTAATAAGAAAAACAAAACACAACAGAGAGGTTAAAAATATGATTATACGCACTATATATTAAACTATATAGAATAATGTGTAATTCTGTATGATGTTTGTGAGTGTATAAGTTTGTGTGTGTGTGTGTGTGTGTGTGTGTGTGTGTGAGTGTATAAGCTATTTTAAATCCTCTTTGCACGAATACAATATACAAACAACATTAATTTAGATCACTGCTGCTGGATGTCCATGTTGCTTTTTGAGGTATAAAGACTACATTTTACTCTAAAATCCTGTGTATACTATTTTCTTTTTACTGGTATTAACATCTTTGAAGCATTTAGTGCATTGCTGCTGCTGTCAGTCACTTTGCATTGAGGGTGTTTGTAGGACTGGGCAATATATTTAATTAATTTGATTGAGTATTTGCTTTGAAATTGATGTAAAAAAATCGAGATTGGTGCTTCTAATTAGTGCTTCCTCTGGAGACTTTTCTTGCTCAACAAAATTCTAAATGCAGGTTTGTTTGATGTAATATATTCAGTCATTGCCTCTCAGTGGTGCTTTAAGTTTTTTCTTTTTTAACAAATAATACATAAGAAAACATTGACACCCTTGCCAGCTGCTATTTTGTTATTGTTGTTTGTTGATATTGCACATATAGTGTGTACAGCTTTAATGAAGAAAACTACTTTTGAATCATGTTTTACCTTGAATTAATTGAGATTTCATTTTTAAGCCATATCACCCAGCCCTAGGAGGTAAGTAGATAGTAGTAGATAGTAACTACTGTTAAATATTGCTATGCCTCCACTGATACTGCCCCAAGTTGTTTGGAGAACTCTACCATGATAAACTAATCCACAATGGAGTTAATATAACTGTCCACAAATGTGGACACCATGCATGAAAGGCTGATTTTCATGTTGTGTCCTGCCTTGTGATTCTGCAGGAGAAGGCATCGCGGATTGACCGAATAGTCACTGAGCACCAGCTTTTCTCTCAAGGGCTAAAGGAGCTTCAGAATTGGGTTGCTGACACCAGCCACATGCTGCAGACCTACTGTGCCCCTACTGCTGACAAAAATGTTCTAGACAGCAGGATGATCAAGCTGGAGGTAAAGATCACTGCTAGTTTACATGAGTTACTGTTTTTATTTCCAAAATGTAATAAATCCACATGTGACTGTCGCACCAGGCTTTGCTAACTGCTCGACAAGAGAAGGAGATCCAGCTGAAGATGCTGATCACGAGAGGCGAGTCAGTTCAGAGAAATACCTCAGCTGAGGGAGTGCCGGTAGTCCAGAAACAAATACAGGACCTGAAGGATTCCTGGGATGCTCTGCTCTCAGCTTCAATCCAATGCAAGAGGTTAGTTCTCTACTTTTCCTGAGACATGACACCTCAAAATGTGAAACTTTTTGGCTCTTGTTTCTTGCTATTGCTTCTTCTTGCTGTACGAACACTAACAGAATGTACTTTTCACATCATAAATCAGAAGGCGCTCTGTGATTTTAAAGGGCATTTATGTACATAAAGGACCCACAGATCTTGACACAGATTTTTTTCTTCCTCTCTTACATGATGTAAGAGAGGTAGAAAAGTAGCATTTCATCCTACTTTTGATGAGTCTGGTTGTTTTTATTCAGTTAAAAAGAATGTGAAATATTAGTTGATGTAATATTATGTCACATCTACTAATATTGATA
>JAPQRN010000016.1:1591907-1609415 GCA_037367275.1 Coranthus polyacanthus
ACCTTTATGGTATCTTTTTGTTTTTTATGAGAACAAAACAATAAACAGACTAAATGACAACAGACAAGCCCAGACTTTTGGTGATATATAAATATATAAAAAGATATATAAATAAAATTGACTTGACAAGTTTTTCCATCAAATTATTTTCTGAAAACCTGACTCTTGAGTTTATAAAATAAAGCTACTGAATGTCTTCCCTGCTTGTTCAACAGGTGTATCAGAGTCTGGACCGTGAGCTGCAGAAACATGTTAGCCATCAGGACACTCTTCAACAGTGCCAAACTTGGCTCTCCACAGTACAGAAAGAGCTCCAGCTCAACGATCAGGGACCATCAGGTCTACAGGAGGCACTAAAGCAGGTAACAGATTTGTGGTGAAGTTTCAAATGCTCTTTCTAAGAATGAAGTGGGATCTGCTTTACTTTACTATATACTGTATATTTGGATCCATTATATATATCGCATGTTCCTCAGTTTATTGTGTGCCTTCTGACAGGTGAAGCACTACAGGGCCCTTCAGGAACAGGCCAGCACTTACCTGGACTTGGTGTGTTCTGTGTGTGACCTGTCTGATGACGCTGTGAGAGTGACAGCTGCTGAGGTCCAGCAAGTCAAACTTACGGTAATTCATACCTCTTTTTCATTTGTAAAACATCACAGTCAATGAAGTAACAATGAAAACAAACACACAACCTAAATTACACAAATAGACAACAGGGGTTTTTCTGGGTCAATACCAGATGTTAGTGATGAGGGAGACCAATATGACCAATATGTGAAGGCTATTACTCATGACATATTACTATAGACAGAGAGAAGTAACTAAATCAGAGCTAAAGTAAGACATTTTTAAATCCATTTATTTTATCAGATATTAGATTAGATTAAAAAATAGAAATACCACTATTTAAAAAAAAAATGCTGAATAATGGACCAGATTGGATAAGTAGATTTAAATGACATGTGTCTATGCTTGCACGCAGTCTAACAACACAACACACAGCAATATATAGTACGCATATAGCCAACATTACCCTACAAATATTCATTTAGCAGTCAGTCCAGTCCAGGAATCATGATGTGTTTGTGATTCAACTGTAA
The DNA here is from genome assembly GCA_037367275.1 of Coranthus polyacanthus. Lineage (NCBI taxonomy): Eukaryota > Metazoa > Chordata > Actinopteri > Kurtiformes > Apogonidae > Coranthus > Coranthus polyacanthus. Next base: position 1,593,011 of record JAPQRN010000016.1, read on the forward strand.
AAGATAAGTTCTGCATGTTAATAGTTCTTCTATAGTATATCTGAATGTTGTGCAAATGTATCTTGGTGTTTTGCAGATAGAGGAGAGGATGTCAACTGCACAGGAGCTCTCAGAGGGCTGGAGGGAGATCAAAGAACAGAAGCAAGATCTGAGCAGCCTTTTCCAGGATATGGAACAGCAGCTCCTCAGCCTCTCCAGGAGGCCTGCAGAGCTGGAGATTAAGATAGCCCAAAACATGCTGTCACAAGCCAAGGTAAGAAGTGTTGTGAAAGTATCTTGCTATTTTTTCCCTCCATGTTTGTCTGTCTCTGTGTTTGTTTGTCTGTCTGTTAGTAGTCTAGTGTCCACAGTTCTGAGCAAATCATCCTTATTTTTTTGTGTGAGTTCCTGATGACAGTGACTACAAATGATTGCATTTTTACAAGGAGCGAAATTTAAAATAATAATCAAACTCATCTGATTTGATTTGATTTTAACAGATTAGGTGTCTTTGGTCTTGCAGAATACAAAATAAAATCTTGAGTGAATTTACATAATCACCAACAAGCTGAAAATGGCAAGTTTTGACACACGTCTTTTTACGTGCCATTTTCTTTGGTAGGGATTTTGTCATTTAGCTTCTCTCTGGACACTACAGCATTTGCAGGTGCACTCTTGATTTGTCCTGCACTCAGCACCACCCAAGATGTGTGTGATTTGTTGAACTAGCCATACAATGCAGAGAATGTTTACTTGTATTCCAGAAAAATAGTGGAGGTTGCCAGACCTATCTCCAGTACTGGCACAGTCCTAACAAAGGGTGGGTTATGCGAGACTAGGTGCAAATGCTAACTAGAAAGTACACAGAGAGCACAAACCTCGGACTTCTTTTTGCCGCCAAGGCAGCTAAATTATGGGGTAATTTTGACCATTCAAGGTCAAACTTGTTGTGGCTCTTGATCTTGACACTATATGTGTATGTAGTAAATTAGAATCAAATCAGATGAGTTTTGAGAGAGACATGACTTTGTAAATGTTTGCCACATGTTAAATTGGAATTTGGGGACTTTTTTTGACCTAGAACAGCCACAAAACAGGACATTTTGTTCAAAATTGTGGACGGCAGACTGCTAATGAACAGACAAATGCTGGAAAAACATAAAAAGCACATTAGGATATTGTTGTGAATCTTTATCTCTGTGAAGACAATGTGATTGCTGAGGATGGTATGTTGTTGTAGGGAAACAAGCTGCCTTCGAGGCTGCTCTAGTTTTTGTTTATTTTGTCCTTGAACAAACAAAACATGATTCTGTTGTCCAGTCATCCGTTATTGAACATTCTGGCTGCTATTTTGGGGCTGTGTAGGGATTAAACAAATATCTGCTTACTGTTTGGATGTTATTTATTCTGAATATTGCTTGTCACACAGGACTGCAGCCAGCAACTGCAGTCCAAACAGAGTATCCTGACCAAGATGACTGAGACTGTGAACAGATTGACTGGAGGCCAGGACTCTCTAGAACATGCAGAGCTTGATCGTCTGAGCCATTCCTGGCTCGAGCTCTGTCACCAGGCCAACAAGCTCCAGAGCCAGAGGGAGGAGGACCTGCAGAGGTCTAAAGAATACCACGACTGTATCACTGCAGTGGAGGCACTGTTTGAACAGGTGTCCAAAGAGTGGGACAACCTTGCCAGGTTTGTTTTTACATACAGTATAAATTAAACTTTAATCACACACACTGTGTCTTCATGTCATTCTGTTTACAGGACCAAAGAAAATCATCCTAGAGGAACACGCCATCTGGTTTCTGTTAATAATGTCTTTTTTTAGACTACATTATTACATTTTTGTATAAAAAATGGTTTAGAATTACATAATGCACTAACTTACTGCTTTATAGTTAACGTGTCTAGTTATCATTTGTTATCTGTTAATTAACTGTAAGTTCATGCATATTACTAAATTCAGTAATGTGAATTAATGTACCTTATTGTAAGGTGAAAAATGTATGAGAAATTAGGGCTTCCCGATTTGGTGAAAAAGTCACATTGCAATTACTGTGGACAATATTGTCATTTGCAATTTGAGTCTATTTGCTTGGTTATCAAGTAAAATGCACAGATTACAGATCATTTTGAAATGAGTCTTTTATTTCAACTGGGACATGCAAACTTGAGTTAGATATAGTGTAAACAATACAATAAATTCAAAACAACAAACAATTGTCATTACACAACTTTATAATGAGCATTGTTCATGATTTCAAATGTTCAGTGAATTCTGTTGATCATATTATATAATCTTTTAGGCCATCAGCATCATCACATTTCTTTTCACAATCTGTTTCTAATCATCATCAGTCACTTAATCTTTCTCTTTTTTTTTTATCTGTGACCCAGAACGGATGCTGAAAGTTCATCTCAACATCTGGAGGCATTGCGGAAACTCGCAGTGACTCTTGAAGAACAAAAAGGTGCCCTTGAGGACCTTAAAGAGCAAAAACAGAAGGTCATCCACCATCTGAACTTGGATGACAAGGAGCTGGTCAAAGAACAAATCAGCCACTTTGAGCAGCGATGGTCTCAGATGCAGAACCTAATTGAAAAGAAAATCCAGGACTCAATGATGACCTTGGACGACATGGGCCAAGTGGAGGCTCGTCTGAGGGAGGCTCGGGACTGGGCAGAGGAACAGCAGCCTGCCCTGTCTGAGGCCATGAAAATGAGCCCTCCACCAGAGCTGGCTCAGAGCTTCCTGTTTGATCATCTGAGCATCTGCAGTGAATTAGAGGCCAAGCAGCTCCTGCTGGACCAGGCCATGACTGATGCTGACAGGGTGCTGGCCCGTCTTGGCCTTAGCGAACGGCAGCGTCTGCAGCAGATGATTGCCGACACCCAATCAGTGGTCGAATCTCTGAGTGTGAAGGTGGTGCAGCGCAGAAAACACCTCAGCAAAGCTTTCACGGAGAGGACACAGTTCCTGATGGCTGTGGGCCAGTCTATTTCCTGGGTCCAGCAGAATGAGAAAAAGGCCCAGGCAGAGGAGTACATTGCTTTGTTGCCTGATGATCTGGCCAAGCAGGTCAGAACATGTAGGAACATCCAAAGCAGCCTGAAAGCCTACCAGAGTGAGCTGACCTCCTTGTGGTCTCAGGGAAGGGATCTGATGAGGGACGCCAGTGAAGAAGAAAGGAATGAGATCCTCACAAAGTTGCAGGAGTTGCAAAATATTTTTGAGAAAACGCTGCATAGATGTGGCCAAAAACTTCAGGAGCTTGAAAAAGTACTTGTTTCTAGAAAATATTTTAAGACAGATCTGGAGAAAATATGCCAGTGGTTAAAACAAGCAGATATAGTCACATTTCCTGAAATCAATCTCATGGTTGGAGATACTGAGCTGGAAGCGCAGTTATTAAAGTATCAACAGATTGTTGAACAGGCAATCGAATATGAGAACCTCCTCCTAATTGTCCAAAGAGCTGGACAGGAAATACTGCCAACTCTGAATGAAGTAGATCACTGCTATTTGGATGAAAAACTTAACACCCTCCCACAGCAATACAACAGCATATTAGCATTAGCCAAAGAAAAACAGGAGAAAATCCAGCAGGCTATTTTCACGCGGAATGAGTACACGTCATTCATAGATGTCACTCACAAAGCACTGAAAGAGCTCGAGGAACAGTTCAATAACCTCGGCACGCAGCCTGTAGGCTTGCAAACAGAAGAGGTCGTCAGTTTGCAGAGCGATTACAAAGCAATCCAGGTGGATCTTAGCAACCTGGGTCTAGCTGTAAGTGAGCTGAACCAGAAAAAGGAGGGATTTCGTAGCACGGGTCAGCCGTGGCGCCCAGAAGAAATGACCCAGCTTGTGAGCTTGTACAACGGCCTAAAGAGGTTGGTTGAACAGAAAGTAGAGCATCTGGATGAAACCCTGGAGTCTTTTGAGGACCACAAGGCGATGGCTATGCAAGTTGACTCTGAGTTAAAGGCCACAAAAGAGCAGCTGGTTAAAGTTAATGCAGAGACGCAGTCAGCTGAGGAGAGGCTGAAGAACTACCATGCTCTGGCAGGAAGTCTCCAGAGCGCTAACTCCCACTTATCAAGGCTCATGGAGCAGATGGACACTCTCGCTCCCCGTGTAGACCAAGCAGCTCACGATGCCTCCAAGGAGCAAGTGGTTCTGTGGCAAGATGAGCTGCGATCCTTACAGGCTGCAGTAGGGGAGCTGATCGAAGAGTGTGAAAACAGGTTCATCCAAAGTAAAGATTTTGAGACGGAGATGAAGAGGACCCTGGACTGGTTGCAGCAGGTCAGGGATGAGCTGGGCTATGCTGTTATCGTGGATGTGAGGGTGGAGAAGGTGCAGGAGGAGATAAGGAAGCAGCAAATCATGCAGGAGGAGGTGCAGTCCAGACTGAGAATTGTCGCAGCTCTTAGTAGCAGGGAGAAACAGAAGTATGTCAGCGCCAATGAGCTCGTACCAATCCATGTAGATACAAGCCTAGAAGAAATGGCAAAGCTGCAGGCTGATGTTCAAAAAGCACTAAGCTCCAAACAGGTGGGATAATCTTACATTCCACCATTTATAACACATGGAAATGATGCAATGATTTTAGCAAAATGTTTTATCTGTAATGTGGTTTTATTGTTGCCTTAAAGGAATTATTTTGTAATATTTTTACTTTAAAATATTCAGAAATGACCTAGAATACCAAAGATGTCAGTGTATTGCATTGCAGAGATATGAACTGGACTTTCAGCCAAGCCCTCTGCCTTAATACCACTTTGTACCACTAGAGTGAGTAGGGAGTCCAGTCTAGTCTTGAGTCTGCCCTTCTGACCCCAGAAATGTTTTTCCCATATGGTTTGTGTTGTCAGTAGCTGCAATAAAGATCCATTTTAAATGGTCAGAACTGTCACAATTTGGTAGATAAATGATCTGAACCGCTTATCAACAAACTTCGCAAACACTCATAAGCATTGCTACATCATCAACTTACCAGTGTAGAAATAAAGTTCTGAGTTCAACATCAAACTTCAATCCTTTATTCACTGAGAGCTGTCTCCAGTGCAGGAAAGCAACAGCAATGCTGACTCTCATTTTGCTATTATTTTAATAATTTCTTTTCTTGCTCTGAACGTTGTTTTTTATGGAAGCAGGTTGTGGTCGTGATAATGGTCACTTAACAAAAAGCTTCAGCCATGGTTGTGTTTTCTGTTTACAGTTGTATTTACAGTTTACTACTTGTCCTTCCACATGAGAGAGAAGAGGTTAGAATTGGCTAAGTTAGTGTTGGACTCAAGGCTCAGATTCAGATACAGTGGCTCACTACTTACTCTAGTGGTATTACAGCAGAGACTGGACAGGCTTGGCTGAAAGTTCAGTGCATATATCTGCAATACAATACACTGATTTACTTTAAATCATTCCTTAAACACCTTTAATCAGCCAAATCAGTTGCTAATCAACATTTTTTTCTGAATTGCTTTTTGTGTAAAGATTACTCTGGAGGAAGCTCTGGTGTTGTGTCAGAAATACCACTTCAGGATGCAGTCAGCCTGCGAATGGTTGGAGGATGCTGTATCCTTCCTGCAGCAAGCGAGCCTGGGTGTGGATGTGGAAAACTACGAGGAGTGTCTCCGGCAGCAGGGGGACATCATGGCAACAGAGCAGGAGTTCCTCATTCATCTGGAAGAGCTGCAGACTCTGCTGCCTCAACTGGAGAACCTGGTCAACCCCACAGCAAAAGAGCAGCTGCGGGTCAGCGTCGAGTCAGCAAAGCAGAGGGGCGTGGAGGTTCGAGATCAACTCCAATGTCACCAGGATGTTCTTCACAGGTGAAAACATGGTGTTGTATTGGTGCAACCAAGAACATCCAAGAAAGAATTTCTGAGTCACAAATTTTTGAGAGAAAAAAACTTGGATATTCTCTGACATAAAGATGCAAATTTAAGCAAAAACTGAAAAAAGTCATAGTGATTTGGATGAAGTGATAACTTTTGTTCATCGGGATATTGCTGGTTACATCAACAGGGACTGTGGAACATCAGAAGCCAATACGACAGACCATCAAATTAATTCCATTACATTGTAGTTCTTGGTGTACAAAAGCTATCACCTCATCTCAGTTATCAAATCAGTATGTTGTTTTCTAATTTTTATGACTTTAAAAATCAAAGAGAATATTCCAGTGTTTTGTCTTTTTTGCCTACAATGGCTGTAACTTGCTGTAATGTACTGTATATGTAGTCTTTATTAATGGTGATATTTTATCCTCTCATGTCTTTTCATAGCTGTGTGGCCCAATGGAAGTCATACCAGGAGGCCAGGCAGACTGTCATTGAACTTATGAATGAGGCTGAAAAGAAGCTGACTGAATTTTCTACAGCAAAGGCCGCCACAAGCCAAGAGGCTGAAGATAAGCTCTGCACTCATCGGGTATGAGAGGCAACACAAGAAGCCATTTAGCATATTAAGGAAAACTGAAATTGCCTCTATTAGTCCTGTGTACTTAATTGTCTCTCATTTTTTTCAGTCCCTTGTATCGCTGGTGAATGGTTTTCAAGAGAAGCTGAGTGGTTTAGAGGAGCAGGCTGCCCAGCTGGAGTTAGTGGGCAGTGATGCCAGCAAAGCCACCATCAGCCGTTCTATGACGACTGTGTGGCAGCGCTGGACACGGCTACGCAGTGTGGCACGGGGACAGGAGAGAGTGCTAGAGGACACAGCACAGGAATGGTGGACTTTTAGAGAGAAGGTACACAGGCAAAATATTCAGTACTTAATTATAAGATGGCATCACATACCATACCATGACATGGCATGATATGAACCAGAAGAAAGTCAACAATCAAAGTAAGCTAAATCAAGTCAAAAATAAGAAAACAAATAAGAATATAAGAGGAGTACAAGTATTAATAATAATTAATAGTAGTATATAGAATTGCACATGATACTGAAGTAATATGAAATACAGTTGTGCATGATATTGACAATGCTATTGAATAGTAAGATATTTTAAATAATAGTAATATTGCACATGATAGTATTGCATATATAAACATAGTTTTATTTGTCGGAGTAGTTTAACTTGTATAATGATCGTTTTGTTCAGATGGTGAAAGTAAGAGCAGTCGCTGATGAGCTGCAGAGTCGTGTCCCTGACAGCGCTGTGGAGAAGGCATCCAAAGCCACATTGCAGTCCCTTTTGGACCAGCATGACTTGTTGAGCCAAGATCTGGAGAGAGAACTCTCATCCCTCACACTGCTGCGCCAGTATGCCCTGAGCCTGCTGCACGATGTGGAGGTGCCTTCTCCAACAAATGAACAGGATGAACTGCCCAGCCTGAAGGAGATCCGAGCTGTACAGGACCAAATGGAAAGGTAAAGTATTTTATTGAGATGTTTATGAAGTGAATGACTTGATTCATTAAATTGTAATGTGATTTACTTTAATAATGTTGTCAAGATGATTAAGTAATTAGTCTGATGCACCATTCAGAATTTAAGTCATTAGTTTTGTTTGCCTTCAGCCTCCTGACACTGTCCAGGACCAAGCGAGCACAGACAGCTCAGGAACTGAGGGACAGAGAGGAAGTGGAGAAGGAACTCAGTGTTGTAAAAACCTGGATTCAGGAGACCAGAGAACTCCTCCTCAATCCCACACCAGACATTGATTCTTTACTGCAAGAGCTTGAGGTACACCTGCTGCCAAAAAATATACTATACTGTATTTCTGTCATCTCCAGAACTAATATTAAGTCATGTTTGCATTATTTTGTTAAAACGTGGGTGCTCTTGTGTAAAGGTTGTACATGGAGATGTGATCACGTATCGGCAGAATGTGGATAAATTAGCAGAGCAGCAACAAAGCAAGTACCTGGACCTCTACACCATACTGCCTTCTGAAATCTCCATGCAGCTGGCTGAGGTCTCACTCGCTCTAGGTGCTATTGAGGATCAGGTACTGTGTAATTTGAATAGCTCTGATTGTATTCAGTAAACTGACAGCAGACATCACCGATTCTCTGTGTGCCGTTGTTTTTTTGCCCATATGTTCTAGGTTCTTTCAAAAGAGAGAGAGATTCAGAAAACTCGAGAAATTAAAGAGGACTTCAGCTCCAGAATCCATGACATCTCAGAGAAACTCAAAGCTGTTTCTGCTAAATTCAAGGAAAAATCCCCAGATGTTGATCATGCTAAAGAAGAAGTGAAAGTGCGTTCCCCAGTTTTTATTCCGTCTTACTTGTTCTTGGTACGTCAAGCTTGGCAGTCCTAAACATTTAAAATTGCGATTCTTAGATGTATGCATATTGCATCTCTGTTCTTAGAGCCTTGCTGAAGACTTGGATGGCTGTGGTCGCACTCTCGCCGAATTGGATGCTGCTGTACAAGAATTTGGCCGCAGAAACCCTCTTCTGGCCAAACAGCTAAGTGATGCCATCAGCAAGCTATCAGAAATGCATCACCACACAACACGGCTAGCTGACTGCAGGAATAACTGGCTCAAAAAGGTTTGACATTTCATCTTTTCTATTCATGACACAGTTTTGTAATACTATGCTACTGCACACTTTAACATTTTTTGGTGTAACATACATTTATACATCTCTCTGTTGTTTGCTCTTTAGGCTGTCTGCTATTTAGATGAGTATAATGAGATGCTGGACTTCATTGTGAGATGGTCAGAGAAAGCCAAAAGCCTGGTGAGGGCAAACATCATTTGGAATTCCTCTGTTCATCTGCAGGAGCAAATACGAATGTACCAGGTGAGTAAATGCAGGAGTCAAGACTCACATCCAAGCACATCATTTTCTTTTTTTTCAACATTTTCTTTATTGTTTTAATAAGATAGCGCCCCATGGGTTGAGAAACAAAAAAGCTGTATACATATATACAAATATACTCCATATACTGTATACATACACACATACAGTACATATGTATACGCATATACATATACATATACATATACACACATATGAACAAGAGTCATTTTGACTTTTTTATACTACAACTCGAGTTTTACTAGACCTTTTACCCATAAAGTTAAACTACATAATAATTGGAGAGGAGCATTTCTTTAAACTGCCTTTTGCAAACCTGATTGATACTGTTGTCTTTGTGGAGCTCAGGCAACGTTATGTCTTGAAGATGCTTGACTCCAGTTCAGGCCAAAGGGGTGTGTAATATCACACAGATCCTATTGATGTGTCCTGGTGATAGTGTATTGTAGATGGTGGATACTCTGCTGTAGGAGGGTTGGTTTACAATCATTAGTAGCAGCAGTTGGAACAAAGGACTTCATTGCTCAAATCTCCGGAAATCAAACTACTTCTGAATACTTTTTTTCCCCTCACATCTTTTCTGCAATGGTGTGCAAGCATTCATAAGATCCTAGTTAATCAGTTTTCATACATTTCTGTGTGAATTCTTACACAAAAATCTGTGCTTGATATGAAACAGTTTGAACTCAAAAAAGGGCCTGACCCCAGAGGAATTCTGATAATAATAATTCTAATAATAATAATCCTAATTAATGTTTCATTGTTTTTGATCAGTCCGAATACACCACTTGCATCATAAGTTAAAAGTATACCTTGATGGATTCAGTGGAACATAATTTATTCAAGGTCAAAAGCAAAGTTTTAACAGTTTTTCAGTGACATGGTCCAGGTCAAATGGTCTTAATAATGGAGGCTCTATCCAACATGTCTGCTGTCTTTTCCAGAGTTACATTTTTCATTTCTTTCCAATAAAACACTTTTTCAGAGGATATTCTAGTGTCTTATACTTATTGGGGTACTCCTACCCTAGCACACAATTTTTTGTCAAATTTTCTACTTATGGTTTGTGTCACACAGCTAAACTGGATATAAAAAAGACCCCCTAGTGCAGAGAAAGTTTGTCGAGGTAATCTGCCATGTTGCTCTTTGCTCAGGCTGTCCTGCGTGAGTCTCGAGAGCTTCACGGAGACCTGGAATCCATGGCGGAGAAAGTGGAGCTCCTGTCTGAGGTGCTGCAGGTGGAGACCATGAGCCAACAGGTGTGTGAACTGAGCCGGCACACCGAAGAGCTGCAGCAAAGCATCAAGATACGGCTGCAGAGCTTGGAAGACGCAGATAAGGTACAGAGATAGAAAAGATAATTTTTATCACATTGTACATTTATATAACCCCTTTCAGAAAAGTAGAGTTTACAGTGTTTGGCCAGTTCTGAACTGGGAAAAGAGGCGTTCACATTAGCTGCTCCCTCTGCTTGGAACAATCTGCAAAATGACCTGACACTTATGGAGCTGGTCTCATCAGACTCATTTAAAGTGATTTTAATTGTCTTGGGGGCTGGCACATTGGGCTGTAGATGTTTTTCCTGACTCACTAATATATGGATATTGATGATTTTGATGCAAGGTTTTCCTTAACATTATATGGCTTAGTTGCACTACCCAAACATTTTGGGCACCACCTAAGCCAAAATAATGGAAAAGTCAATGTGGAGAGCATCAAAACTAACTAAAATGACTCACCAGATCTGACTGAAAAATTTCCAACACCCCCAACGACTACAACCCCTGGAACCCACCACACAGCACCTACGCCCTCTGGAAACCTAGGGAAAACGCTGTTGATGGATACTTGCCAATTATGTTTACTATTCCATGTTGCTTTAATCTCAAAAAGTCCTTTCCTGGTTAAATAAAGGTTAAATAAATAATTTCAATATAAATAGAATTTATTCAAAGGTATCTATGTATATTAAGGCAGAGCTCTCTTGGTCTTGGTGTATTTCTGAGAAGATATTTGTCTGAAACTGATGATGATGTGTCCTCAGAGTATGGAAGCCCTGGAGTATGAAGTTAAGGCCCTGCATGTTGCTCTGGAGCAGGTCCAAGCCACACTGACCTCACCGGAGTTGGCACGCCAAAGCCTGAAAGAACAGCTGGCTCAGAGACAGGTAATACCCCCCTCAACAAAATTGTAATTTTTATAATGCACCTTGAATGCTTATTTTGCATGTTGTAGCTTGTTAACAATTTGATACCACCTTAAACTCTTGTTTCTGCAGCGTCTCTTGGCAGATATGGAGACCTTCAAGCAGCAGGTGCAGGCAGTGCAGCTGTGTCAGAGTGCTCTGCAGGTCCCAGAGGAGGTGATGCCCAACCTGGCCATCTGTCGCACCGCTCTGCGTCTGCAGCAGGAGGCCAGTCATTTGCAGCATGTGGCCATTCAGCAATGCAACATCCTTCAGGTACAATAGGGGGAAACTACTCCACGGTGTCCACAGTTTTGGACAAGTCATCCTGCTTTTTTTGTGTGAGTTATTGATGATAGTGACTGCCACTGTTAAAAATTTGGCTGATATAGGTCAAAGGTCAAGGTCAGAACAAATTCCCCAAATTCCCGTTTGTTAACATGGGGAAACCTTCAAAACGTACAAAAATCATATCTCAGTCAAAAATTATCTAATTTGACTATAATTTACCACATACATGTATAGTGTCAAGATCTAAAATGACTAAAAATGATTCTATTTGTGTACACAGATTTCTTTCACATTTTACTGTAGTTCATTTTCCACTGGCTTTTCCTCTCCATGGCATGACGCCAATGTGATGCTGGGGATGGCATGTTGTTGTGGGTTATTTACTTAGATTGGCAGAGGTTTTCCCTCTCTGTTTTCTAGGTAGAGGTTTCAACCTTTCAGTCTTTTGATGTCTTAAAAAACACAGTTGTAGCCTGGTTCACATTTCAGACGTCTATGAGTTGTCACTAGCTCAACCATATAGTGATATGCCCCTCTTAAAATTTCACATGGTTTCATTTCAATAAATGTTCAAATCTTCCAGTATGTCACCAAAAATCAAACATGACAGAAGTTTAAAACCTGAAAACCCTTCATTTTTTTCTTTCCACTAATCATGTGATGATCCCTCAGGTTTATCTGGTGTCCCTGTTTAGAAAACTTGATATAAAGTAGGTCAAACTACAGCTGCAAAAAATTAATTGATTAATCAATTAGTAGTCTACTATTAAACTGATCAACTATTTTTATATTTGGTTTCAGTATTTTCTTAGGAAAGAAATCTAAATTCGCTGGTTCCTGCCTCTTAAACTTCAGAAACACGGATCAACATTTTTCAACATCTTATTGACCAAGCAATTAATGGATTAATCTAAACTAATCTAGACCCTAAAATCAGACTAGCTCCATCTCTAGCAACTCCACCAGTAACATGTCAAGAAAACACTGATGACTCACTATTAATAATCTGATGATAATAATATGTAGTCAGAGGGACCAAACAGTTCTTCATACTTACATACATTTACTGTTGTGATGTTGTTACAAAGTATAGTAAAATGTTACAAAGTATGTAACATTTCTCCCTTTTGTTTGTCAACAGAACTGTTCAAACTTGGGCCCTCCTCTCCACTAGAGGAGTGAGAGAGCAGTGGTGGTCGAGCACGAGACCGCATTAAGAGAGAGAGTGCAGTCTCGTGCTTCGACAAAAAGTCATGAAATAGTCAAATTAAATGTTATTTCCTGATTCTGTCAGAGCAGTTATATTGTAGAAACACAAATAAACACACTCATACCTTTACAAAACTCTACGGGGATGTTCTAGAGACAGTATACAGCCGAAAAGAGGAGATTTGCATCGCTTTTATATTGCTTGGCCTACACACGCTGCACAATGCTGTTATTGGTTGATATGATGATGTTGGAGATACAAACACACTGGCAAAGGTCCACACCCCCGTCACCGTCCCATACACAGCATAACAAGAGGAAAATAGAAAATAGAGGCAGAGGGCAGGGTCTCTGTAGGTAAATACACCAGCACACACTGACAGAGGATCACAAGTGAGGATTGAGACGGATTATTATTGGATAAATGTGTGTTTTAAAAAATAAAGTTACATAATTTGCCTTTAAGTAACATTTTCCGTTTTAATTGTAATGCTGCTGCTGTACTGGTACTCTATTATACTGAAAAGGAATCATTGTAGAGAGTTATCTAACATTTGCAAAACATCTGGTGTTCTTATCCCAGGAGGCTGTGGTGCAGTACGAGCAATATGAACAGGAAGTGAGAGACCTACAGGGGTTGATTGAAGAAGCACACCGGGTCATTCAGGACCGACCGATCCCATCGAGCAACATCCAGGAGCTGCAGGCACAGATCCTTCACCACGAAGTAATAATCATTAATACATCCACTTTTACTGTACAGGTTCAACCTATCCCACTAGGGACAGAAGGAATTCAGGGGAACCAGCCCTGGACAAATTTACAAGCTACACTGTTTTCTTATCATGTTTAATTATACTTTAAATTATTCAATACCTGTGATAGAATTGTGCTGTATGATATGTTTTGTAGGTACAATGTCCTTATTACTGCATGAAATAAGGTGAATTGTGTATTTATTTGTATAGGAACTAGCCCAGAAGATCAAAGGTTACCAAGAGCAGATTGCTTCACTGAACTCAAAGTGCAAGATGCTGGCAGTAAAGGCGAAGCATGCCACCATGTTGCTGACCGTAAGCGATGTGGAGGGACTGCCTGAGGGCCTACACGACATGGATGGAGAGAAACCAAAGAAAACATCAGCACAAGCTGTTATGGTATGAAATATAATGCACCTCATCATGCAGATGCTGATATGTGTTCCTGTTACCTAAACTAATAGACCTTTGGGATTATGCTGCTACTTCTTGCACGTGGCAATTTTTTTTTATTTCTTGCAATTAATGTATTTAACCCTCAGGACACCCTTTAAAAAAATCACTTTTCCCCTTAAGGCCCTTTTAGGTCACTGGATCATGTTTAAAAATATCAATGATAGTCAATGGAGCCAAAAAGGGCTCCAGGAGGAAGAATGTGAGGCTTTGGGCTAGACAGTGGAATTTTTTTTTCAGTGTTGATGCTGAAATTCCGAAATTCTTTAAAAAATTAACATCTTTGCCAGATATCGCCATCTCAGCATAAAAACTGCCAAAAATGAGAGCAAAAATACAATTGAGAATCCCTAAAAGGGTCGCAAGAGGACCTGAGGGTTAATATGTAATTAATTAAGCATTTTTGCTTCCCTTTTTCATAATACTCACTGCCTTTCTAAGCTTTGTCTCCCATTCATTGCATGATGAATTTGACTAAATCCTCTTTGCATGTTCTGCTCTTCTGTAAATGTTTTTTTGCGGGGCTTGTCAGATGACTGCCGGCCGCTGTCACACGCTCCTGTCTCCTGTAACTGAGGAGTCTGGGGAAGAAGGCACTAACAGCGAGCTGTCGTCTCCTCCTGTGTGTCGCTCTCCTTCTCCCATCACTCACACTGAAGCCACTGTTTCCAAGGTATCTGCCTCCTCGCTTCATCTTCATCACATTTTTTTCCCCCAGTTCTCCAATAGAACTAGACACACTTATAGAATTACAGGTTTGTATTTTCTCTTCCACTTTCACTTTTTCACACCTTGAGAGATTTTTTTTTCCTAATTGGGCACAAACATTCACTTGGACTGAAGGATTAACGGGTTAGATTTTAGTGACTAAAGGTCGTTGTGTCTTCACAGTTGATTGAACTTCTTGTTTTCCGTTATCATTCCACCAGAAATAAATATAGCCAAAGATATTTTTTCAGGCTATGAAAATTGCTTTTATTTGTCTTAAAGTATCTCAAGTTGTTGCTGTAAACTCTTTAGCAGAAAACAAAATGACACATTCCATTCTGTTGGCAATAAAGGGAGGCCTATGGTTTTGTGTTGCTTTGTGAGCAAGCAAGTTAATAGCAAACATCAGTTCAAGAATTCATGTCTGTCGTGGGTTTTAGATGAGCTTAAAGATAGATATGTTGGCATGTAATACCAGGTATTCTTTCAATAAATAATATTGTGTTACAGCTTTTTCTGCTAAAATTTAACTTTTTTCTGTCTGCCTGCTTTTGAAAATTCTGTTCAGCTCATTTCTCCGATTGTGACTTTTATGATATGTTTCATTTCAGCAGGTGTTTGATGACCCCAATTTATTTATCTGCCAAACTCAAAATGTACTCACATTTGGTGCTTGGTGGGTGTTAATTTTGGACCCTGCTTTGTGAATTTCATGCTATATATTTGTCTCATTTGCAACAGTTTAGCAAAAGCCAGACAATCCTTTTGTGGCTCTGGCCCCATGTGTTTAATTCTTTTTTTTTATTAATTGGGCAAGTCAGTCAAATAAACCTTATTGTTGAGCCCTGAATGCTCCTCTACAAATTCACTGTGACTAATAATGTGTTTCATAACTAAATTTTGTTCATTCATTTGTTTGTGTATTAGATGGGACGAGGAACACTCACAAGAGCCCCAATCCAAGAGCTGTACGACCCAACATTTGAGTCTGTGGCCAATTTAGATGACCTGCAGCGCTCCTGGGAGACTTTAAAAAATGTGGTATGTAAATAGAACAAGACTATTGCACTTTATTGATCTTTAGTGACATTATCACCAGCTAGAAATGTCCATTAAAACACAATAACTCACTAAATTATCCACTTCAATGATTTACACTGAATCTTATCTCATATCACCTGTTGCCAAGATATTTTACTAGTAGGCAAACAAAAACAGCAAAGGAGAGCACTCAATCTGAAATATTATTATTATAAATGATGTCAATGGTTTGTTAAATTTCCTTTTTGTATGCTCTGAAATCTCCTTAACAGATAAGTGAGAAGCAGAGGTCTTTGTATGAAGCTCTGGAAAGGCAACAGCATTACCAGGGTTCTCTTCAGTCGATCTCTTCTAAGATGGAGGCTCTCGAGAACAAACTAAGTGAGCCGCTGGAGGCAGATAGAAGCCCAGAGAGTCACGTAAAGGCCCATAGGGTATGTGTGATACTTTATAATAAATATTCTCAGAGTATAATGCATAGAGAGCTTTGGCGTTTATGGGGTAGAGAGTTATAGTAAGTACTCATGTTAATATCATTTTGCATGGTTTGGGTGTTCAATGTGTTCAGCAGAGCACATCCGAAAACAAGGAGTGTCTGTGCTAAAACATGAAATCAAACAGAGGGTACCTTATAAAAAAGTCCTGATACCCTCTACAGTTGAAGTAAATAAAGACCTTATATTAGATTAAGTTATAATCGATAGTGTGGTCTGAGTTCAGGTTACAAGTGTGATATGATAAATTATAGACATATAATACCTGTAACATTGTTGTTTTCTGTAG
The DNA here is from genome assembly GCA_037367275.1 of Coranthus polyacanthus. NCBI lineage: Eukaryota > Metazoa > Chordata > Actinopteri > Kurtiformes > Apogonidae > Coranthus > Coranthus polyacanthus. Next base: position 1,609,205 of record JAPQRN010000016.1, read on the forward strand.
GATATCATACAAGAGATACAGAGTGTGCAGGAAGAAATAGACCGACTGCAGACCAGCTTCACAGAGGATCTGGCCTCTGATGCCGTGGACTCGGACATGGCCAACCAGCTGGCTATGCAGTCGTCCCTCTCTGTCTTGGCTGAGAGGATGGCCACCATCCACATGAAGGCCTCGGGGAAACAGCAGCTATTGGAGGTACCATCTGAAATCT
>JAPQRN010000016.1:1612658-1623323 GCA_037367275.1 Coranthus polyacanthus
CATTACTGTAATTGTGCACATTGAATGATTTTAAGTGTAGGCATTTATTTTTTCCAGTAGAGTACTGCATTTGAAAGTACAGTAACACTGTTTGTCATTGCGCTCCCACTTAGATGAGTTAGATGCTGCACTCACATGTTTAAATTGTCTAATTTTTCTGTATGTTGTATCTTTGCTCTCAGGAACTGGAGGAGCAACTTGCAGAGCAGAAAAAGCTGCTTCAGTCAGTCGCCAGCAGAGGAGAGGAAATCCTCATCCAACAGGCCTCTCCCAGCAGTGCCACGTATGTTACATCCTGTTATGCCTTATTTACATGCATATCTTAAATAAAAATAAACATGACAAAAATGTATGTAATGATTCCTTGGGCAGATTATGAATTAAATATTGATCTGTATTTCTGTCACCCTACAGTGCAGCAGAGCCGTTTTCACCTGCAGCTTTGGTTGAGAGGGAAGCTCAGGCAGCACGGGAGCAGATGAGGCAGAGATGGGAGAGCCTGAGACTAGAGCTCAAAACCAAACTGCAGCTCCTGCAGAAAACCCTGGAGCAGGACCACAAGCAACCAGTACAAACCCAGTTCATTATTATTCTGGCCAGATCCACAAAAGCTTTTATGGACACTAAAATGGTGCAAATGAGACAAAAATATGGCATGTGATTCACAAAGCTGCCACAAAGACAGGAACTCCATTTGCATGGATGTAAATTAGAGAATATTGATACATTAAATGCAAAATCAGCCTCTTTCTATGCAAATAAGATGAAAACTGAAAGTGAAAAAAGGTCTGATTCACAAAGACCAGCACAAATTGCCACACACAGTTAGATTGATGCAATTAACATCTGCAGAAAGCTACTGTTAATTGAACTCACTCTCTTTTTTTCTTCAAATCTTTGCATTTGTGAGACTTGAATGATATTGAATTGATGTTTCATGATATCATGGGTGAAGTCTTCAGTCAGTCATTGGGGGGATCAGGTGGGTCCGGGGACTTGGACTTTCAACTACTTAAAAATACAAACCAAAAACTTTATGGATGGGTTTACACCGACAAATCATTAGCACAAAATCTTTTGTAAATTGGTCCTTAAAATGGAGCAGATTGTGGGTCCAAATGCAATTCACACAGTGCTATTTCAGACAGGATGCTTATGTCAGATTTAACCATTTATTACAGGATGACATACATTTGAATATGACTCTGTTTGATAATCTGAGCAAGCATGACACAGACGGTCCCTGAAATCACAAACCCCCTAGATCAAGTACAGTGTATATGAACAAATACATATAAACACAAAGCTTAATCCAGGAGGAGGTTGAGGAGGTGAAGGAGATTATTTATCTTGCAGATGTACAGGCTATGTGAACTACCACAGAGCTCCATTGGTGGGCACGATCCATTCTCTGCGGATTTAGCCTTTAGTGTTAGCACCAGCCATTTGTGATAATTTACTGACTGATTTAGCTTTGCAGTATTTTTACTAATGTCCCTCCTCTTCTTGCAGGTTTATTCCAGAGCCTCTCGTGTGACCACAGCTGGGTCATTGTTTAAAGGGGAGACCAAAGCCGACAAGTCCTCTCTTAAGACTCTGTACGACAGCTTCAGACAAACAATAGAAGACATGACCACTCAGGTTATTCTTTTTCTATCACTCTGTTGTACATTTGAACAATTTTTCACTGAAACATTCAAATACTTAGCTTATCTTGTTGCTTCACTTAGCCTGGTGGTGGTGAGACACAGGTGGCGCAGATGGAACAGCAGCTCTACACAGCTGTGTCATCCACCTCCTCCTGGCTGGATGGTGTGGAGAACAACGTCTTCTCTGGCTCAGTGCTACTGGCTGAAAATGCAGAGACGCAGCTTCAAAAACAAGAGGTACAATCAAGCATCAGGTGGAGAAAGCCACTGGTTTTTACATGTGTAACTTATAAATGGTTGCTTTTTAAAAGAACAAAGAAATCAATAGCAGAGTAATTCTTGTTATTTGGAAATGCTTATATCAACTATAACTATAACTAAACTATATATAAGAGTGATCTTTGCTGAACTATTTCTGCAGACTCTAGAAAATGATGTGAGGCATGTCACGGAGGATGTAAAGCTCAGCAAGGCTCTGCTAGCCGGGTCTTCAGGACTGAGGCAAGAGGATCAGGCACTGCTAGAGGACAACCTGGACTGCCTGAAAGAACGATTAGGAGCTCTTGGCTGTGCTCTGGGGCAGCGCTGTGACCACATGAGAACCAGAGCACAAGAACTTACAACCTATCAGGTTTGTTTAATACATTTGCATTTAAGGACATGTCATGTTTGATGTTTTTAATAAATGCTCACAAATATTCAAGTCAAGTTCACATAGAAACCCACACCCACAGTAAACAACAAAAATGCCTTAACCAAAAGCCATGTATTTACTTACTATACTATATTGTTTTCTGTCTGATACAGACTGAGTTGCAACTTCTCCAAACTGCTTTAATTGAGACCAAGTGCCAGATTCTCCAGGCCTTAGCTGGAGCCATGGACAGACCAGCCTCAAAGCAGCTGGAGGTAATAACAAGTTTGGCATAGTCATGCATGCTCACATACACACATGTACCTGCTGTTCGTCTCACTTTAAAGGTTTAAGAGTTGAAAAACTGACTGTGATTACAATTGATTAGTGCTGTCCTTTCTCTCAGGTTATTGCCAGTGCAGAGGACAGCCTGAAAGACTTCGAACAGAGGATCACAGAGCTTAAAACCAGAGGAGCAGCTCTACAGGCCGATCAGATATCAACCAACAAACTACTGAAACTCCAGGTAACAGAACATCACTAACAGCTCTTTAGTTCAATTTCTCTCTGTCTTCTGTTTCTTTCTGTAATGTTTTCCTCTCTTTCATCAAAACTGTTGATATGCCTAACATTCAAACAACCACCAGTGACTTTTTGTCCTGTCATATTGCTCCAATGCCTAAACCACTCCAGTTGGTGTGAATTGCACAAATATTCTCCCTTCCTAGATTATTGTCTGGGCATTACCTAGACTTCGTGTGAGAAAGGGGCTTTTGACCGGTCAAGGCTTAAGGAGGACTTAAGGAGGCCTAATCTTTAAGGAGGATATGAATAAAGACTATATTTTCTGTGCACACTGTTAGGATTCCTATGAGGAACTGGTGATGACAGTGGGTTCCCGGCGCAGTGGTCTGAACCAGAACATGGCTCTGAAGGAGCAGTATGAGCGTGCTCTGCAGGACCTGACTGACCTGGTGGACACAGCTAGAGACAAGATGGCTGCTGATCAGCGAATCATTGCCAATTCTGTAGAAGAAGTCCAGAATCACCTGGACAAGCATAAGGTTTGGTCAACTCTGCTAAGCTAGTGATCCTAAATAATGATGATCATCAACTGTATTAAAGATTGAATGTAAGGCTAGTAATGCTTGTGATAAACTAGGCTGAATGGACAGTAAAAGTACTCAGTGGAATGTGTTTGTGTCTTATCGTTTTCCCCAGGAGTTCTTTCAGGGTCTGGAGTCCCATATGATTTTGACAGAAACATACTTCAGGAAAATCAGTGTTCTAATGCTTCCCAAAGAGAGCCAAGCCCTGGAGGAGACACTGGCCCAGGCTCAGAGCGTCCTCAAAGAAGCACATAGCAAGGGTGTTGAGCTGGAGTGTATCCTAGAGGTAAGAGAACCATAACCCACATCAAAATGTTGAAAACTGACTGATAGACGTCAAAATCATCAATATGTTATGTTTTGCAACTGTATGGAACTCAAAAACTCAATACCTGGCATATTGCAATGAGCTACAGAACATTTGAAAAGCTTACAGTATTTTTCCTCGAAAATAGGGAAGAATAGCACTTGCTATTTCCTGATTTAATGTTTCACCTTCTTTGTCACTGCATAAAAGTTTAAATTTTTAAGCAGTTATTAGATTTTACAGGCCATGTGGGAGAAGAAACTACCCTAACCCTACATGAACTAATTCCTACTATACTACATCAGTTTAAACATGGCTCAATTGTAAAACCCTATTGCCTAACCCTAAAATGGGTCATCCGTGACCTGGTGGACATTATGAGGTTTAAAACTTAATATCCAAATTCAGAGTTCTTCTGTGTTCTTTTTTGTCAGACTTGGTGCCGCTTGGTGCAGGACTATCAGAGTCTGAACCGACAATTGGAGGCAGTTGAAGGAAGTATCCCTACTGTTGGACTGGTGGAGGAGACTGAAGAACGGCTAATTGACAGAATCTCATTGTATCAGGTACAGGATGACATCATTGCAGTTTATTCAGGAGGAATGCCTGTAAGAAGATATCACAAGATGTGTAGCCAGCAATGACTGAAATACAATTCAAGAAGGTTTTGTTTTACCTTGACAGGATTTGCTTTACATCACCACTTGCTTCTGCTGTATTTTGAGAAAATCTGTATTCATTTGAGATTTAAGCACCTTCAATCACCAGTCACCAGATAGGTGTACATTTAGGAAAGGAGAGGGCAGTTTATCCACTGTCTTTACCTAACTCTTCCAGCTACAAGCTCACTTTCCCAATATTTACATTAATATCTGCTCTTCCTATCTTGTGTGTAAAGGGTCTAAAAGGGAGACTAACAGAGCACCAGCACAAGCTCTACCAGGTATTGGATGAGGGCAAGCATCTCTTGCTGTCAGTGTGCTGCCCTGCATTAGAAAATCAACTGGCGCTTCTGGGGGATCACTGGCTCAACAACACCACAAAAGTCAACAAGGAGCTACAGCGACTGGAGGCCACCCTGAAGCACTGGACCAGGTCAGAAACACATTGGATCCAACATGGTTTTAGGAATCAAGTACAATAGATTATTTATGTTTGTTGTTGTTATTCTGATGAAGACTTTGTTTTATGCTATGCTTTTTAGTGTTAAAGGAAAGCCCCAGAATATATTATCAAATTATTACCAAGTTGTCATCTTAGATGCTCAAACAAGCAGCTTTTTATCTCTGCCAATTTGCAGATTCCAGCCAACTGAATACCTCCCACACCATGGCCAAAAAAAGTCCCTCATTAGAGCCAGTGTTTGTTTTTATCTGTTCTGGGCTTTTTTAGTTAAGGAGATAATAATTCCACGCTCAGACATCGTAGGTGACAGTAATGAACCTTAACGCTTGATGCCACCTGCTATAAGATGGAAAAAGAAGAATATGTTCTGAGCTACTGTTGAAACATGGAGGTTCAACATGGTGGATTCTCATTTTTGTGTGATTTTACACTAATGAAAACATAATTATGAGTATTATATTATATAATATTATGTTATATATTACATTTTTGCTATTTGATTATCGTAACACCCCTAAATATTACACATTGGACCTTTAAAACCCACTTTTATGTAATGTAGTTTTTATGAAAATTATTTTGTCTCATCTATCTTATTTTTATATGATTATGTGCTTATTTATTACATTTGATTCCAGTCTGACTCATTTTTATGGTCAGTCTATGCACTTTTATTTATGTGGGGTTTTTTTTCTTCTTTTTCTTTTGAAATGTTTCTGATCTGTAAAACATTTGTTGTAGAAAAGTGCTACACAAATAAAGCTACTTATTTACTTGTGATAAAATTCTTAAGCTTTGTATTTTTACAATATCCAAAAGCTACTGTATATGTTCTTTCCATATTCAGTGTCATCATAGTGCACAGTTCTGAGATGTGACTTTCTTGCAGGTATCAGAGGGAGTGTGCAGAGCTCAGTGAATGGCTACAGTCTGCTTTGGAGCGTCTGGAGTTTTGGAACACCCAGGCCGTGTTAGTCCCTCAGGAGCTGGAAAGTGTCAGAGACCATCTCGCTGCTTTTCTTGTGAGACCACAGACCACATTTTTTTTAATTTGTATTTTCTTACTTGTATAATGATTTACATTAATTTAGGCACAGCAACTAGACATTTATTTAGTCGTTCATTGTTCTGATAATAACGAAATTAGGCATCTACTGTATAACACCTACCATATCATAACATTGTTATCACCATAGCACTACTAATCCTGCTCTAAGGTTAGTGTTTCAGTAAAGGACAGATATTCAGTATTTTAACCAAGTTTAGGTAGCATCAGTGAGAACGCCCACAAATCAGTCATCTTTCTTTATTAACTACAACTCTGACTACAGATATGCACTATTCTACTATACAGATATACCATACAGGTATAGAGTACATATGCATTAAAAATGATTTAAGCTGTAGTAGTAGTAGTGTTATTTATAAGAGTACTTTAAATGGTTGATGATTCCTGTTTCAGGAGTTCTCCAAAGAAGTCGAAGGCAAGTCCAGCCTAAAGAGTTCAGTGGTAACCGAGGGCAACCAGCTGCTGCGTCTGAAGAAAGTCGACACAGTGGTGCTGCGATCTGACCTGGCCCGTATTGACACTCAGTGGACCGAGCTGCTCACACGCATCCCAGTGGTCCAGGAGAAGCTGCATCAGGTAGTGTCACATGCGGTCAGACTAAAAGGGCTTAGCTGCCCTAGGGCAAATAGGATTACCGTTTTCTGCCGCTTCACTCATAGACAGGAGTTTATTGCTTAAGGTTGCCTTTTTACTGGCGGTGTGTGCATCCTTCTGAATGTCAATATGAAATTTCAAAGAGTTTTTTTTTTTTCCAGATTCAAATGGAGAAGTTGGCCTCCCGTCATGCCATCTCTGAACTGTTTAACTGGATATCGTTAATGGAGAATGTGATTGAGGAGGATGAAGAAAATCTCAAGAGTGCAGTGGGTTCCAGTGTAATTCAGGACTACCTGCAGAAATACAAGGTAGTGGGCTTACCATTATAGCAAAACTGTCTCCAACCTGCAATAGTTTGTTTATATACAGATTATTGTATTCATCCCAATTTGTATGGCTCCACAAAGCCTAACAATCACACTAAGTGGGGTCACAAAGGTGGTCAACTCACTCTGTCAGTCAATGGTTTCTGACTCTAGATATGGGAAGGGGTGGCGTTGGTACCAGATGACCAATTACAAACATGGACAGCATAGATTAGCTGCATATTTCATAGAAAAAATATAAAGGAAAAAAAATAATACTGGCTACAATCAACACAGGCAGCCAAAGCCAGGAGGAAAAGCTGACAACAACCTGCCCACTGTGTGAATTTGAAAGTTAATGTTCTTATCAATATCTCCAGTCCTGTCACAATGATCCTCATTGCGATTTAATTGAGCTCTTAATGACATCATCTCATTGCGTCCCATTCTTCTTCTGCTATGAGTTCAATGCACAACTAGCACACCGGGCTTTGTATATTTAAGGTGTATTATATCTGCCCACTTTACTTTTTTATTCATGACTTTTTTGGCCATAGTACCTGGATTTATTTTGATTTTGTTCCATGGTTTGATATTTTAGAAATGGGCTTTGTATGTGATGTTAAATCTGCTATGTTCAATTTTTATTATCAAAAGGCAAACAAAATTATAATTAATTTCATGTATTCCAAAATTCTGTGCCAGTAAATTAAATTTAAATAAATGGTGTATGTGCATAAATAAACAATACTTAAACAACAAGACTACTATACTACTGGTGGCTAATTGCAGTTATTTGTATGACAATTAATTGTCAGCTCAAATTTTAGTATTGTGGCAACCTTAAATATCACATCATGAAGGTACAAGTACAGTGGTCATTATCCGGTGCTTTTATATGTTTTGATCCACTGCTCTGAAGTAGCTTAAGTTTGCATGGTATGTTACTATGGAGATTTCCCCCGTTAAGAAGAACACCACATTTGTGATACTGAAAACCCATGGTTGAACCAGAAGTTACCTCGCTAATCCCTTATTCTTGTTTTGTGATAAAGGTGCCTGGACTTTTTCCTAATCACAAAATTTTATCTAAAACATTTGTACCATTTTGATGAAAGCTACGATTGTTTCTTCCCTTTAGGGCTTTCGAGTAGATCTAAGCTGTAAGCAGCTGACTGTGGACTTTGTGAACCAGTCTGTGCTGCAGATCAGTGGTCAGGATGTGGAGAGCAAGCGCAGTGATAAGACAGACTTTGCTGAGCGCCTGGGAGCCATGAACCGACGCTGGCAGATCCTACAAGGCCGCATCAATGAGAGGGTAAATGCCAGAGCCATATACACACAAAATAGAACAAGTACTGTCATTTATGTGGGGAAAAAAAATGTAATATCAGCAGCTTATTTTGCATAAAATGCCAACAGATCCAGTTCCTGGAGAGCCTGTTAGAGATGTGGCTGGAGTATGAGAGTAGCGTCCAGGCCCTGAAGTCCTGGATGGCAACACAAGAAGAAAGGCTGAAGAGGAAACACAGGATCGAGGATCTGACATCTGTGCAGAATGCTCTCAAGGACTGCCAGGTAGTGTTTGTTGTGTCAACACTGATGTATCAAAGACTTCATGAACTTCTGCTTGAGTCCATGTTATTAATTATGTCAAATCCATCATACATTTTTTCAGGAAATGGAGGACATGGTGAAGGAAAAAGAGAAGGAATTAGAGAGGGTGGAGGAGCAGGGTTGTGCCCTTGTCCAAAACAAGACCGACGAGGCCTGTGCTATCGTCATGGAGACGCTCCAGGGTGTCAATCACACCTGGGCGAACCTGGACCACTTAGTAAGCTTCTCCACTCAGTCATGTTTGTAATGTGGTACTCAGACCCCCATCAGTTCTGCTGCGCTCTGGCACTAATTTGTAATTCATATCTCACCTGAAGTTTCATTTGTTTTTACACAGATAGGGCAACTGAAAATCAGCTTGAAGTCAGTGTTGGATCAGTGGAGTCTCTACAAACGGGCCTCAGAAGAGATCAATGGCTACCTAATGGAGGGAAGGTACTCCGTGTCTCGCTTCCGCCTCCTCACCGGCTCCCTGGAGGCCGTTCAGCTGCAGGTGCAGAGTCTGCAGGTATGTTAGGACAACAAGACAGAATTCCACAAAACCATTTTGGATGCTTGTGAATTAAGCAGTAAGCACTACATCTAACTGTTTGTCTCCTCTGTAGGATTTGCAAGAAGAACTGGAGAAACAAGAGAGCAGCCTGAGAAAGTTTGGTGCTGTGACCCACCAGTTGCTGAGGGAGTGTCACCCTTCAGTGTCAGACTCACTTAACAACGCCCTTAAGGATGTCAATGGAAGGTGACCTCATTCAATTCAAATTATTTCTGTTTTTATTTATGAAACGATGCTATTAATCAATAGTATCCAAATTTAAATAGACTTCCTGTTTGTTGGTTCTTCATTTATTCTTTGCTTTTACTTTTTAATATCCAGTATAACAATCTTCAGTCTTAAGAAAAGCATTTAATCACAGCAAGTGCCCTAATTATTATTAGATTTTACACTGTTAAAATCAAGGTAGTTCCAGTCAGGTTTTGACTCGTTTACATCACCGATTACACTGATCCATGTAATATTTGCATTCAGATGGACTGGTTTACTAGAAGAGATAGCAGAGCGTCTGAGAAGCAGCAAAGCCCTACTTCAGCTATGGCAGCGCTACAAAGAGCTTTATGAGCAGAGCTGCAGCAGTATCCAGCTACAGGAGGAGAAGGCGGGCCAGCTCCTCAAGACCGCCTGTAGCAAGGACATCGCTGACGAGGAAGTGTCCGACTGGATCCATGAATGCAGCGTGAGTGAGATTTATATCCAGACAGTCATTCAGCACTGAGTATTCATCCATGTGTTCTGGGGTCTTATTATGAAAGCTCTCATTTCTTTGGATGCTTTGTCTCAGGAGGTGCTCCGGTTGCAGGCTCCAGTGCAGGCCTCCCAGCAGGTTTTACAAGAACTAGGGGATCAGCTGAAACAGCAGGTGGACACATCAGCAGCATCTGCCATCCAGTCAGATCACCTATCACTCACCCAACGGCTGGCTGCTGTAGAACAGGCCCTTACCAGACAGCTTACCACACTGCAGGTAAACATTAAAGATGACTGAAAGCTTTGGCCCCAAGTTGTGACATTAATTAACCATAACCATAGGGATGGAAATTGATAAGATTTTATTAATATCAATGCCATTATTGGATCTGCTGAGCAGATTCCCATATGAATTCCTAATAAAGTTTTTGAACACAGTTTAAACACTCAGTAATACTTCAAATAGAGCCCAGACCTCACAATATTATACAATTAACTTGGGTTATACAATGTAAACATACGTCTATAGGCCTGCCTTTCCCAGAACTGGGTCACCAGTTGAGTAAAATGCATAAAAACGCTATCATATGTGAATTCATTTTCCTAATTCCTTTGGTGGAATGTAACTATATTTACTGCAGTACACTACTTCAGTACAAATTTGACAGACTTGTACTTTACCAAAGTATTTCCATTTTATGTTACTTTGTACTTCTACTGTATTACATTATTTTTACTCCACTCCATTTATTTGACACTTATTGACACTAATTTCCATTTACAAATGATCTAAAATTGAATCCACATTGATGAACTACAACACTGAAATGCTCTTATCCGTATTTTTAACTGATAAAAACAATTACAAGTACTTTGACTTACATTTTGCCAAAAATACTTGAGTACTGAAGTAACATGATTCAGAATGAATTCAGTTATGTTATGTTATGTTATGTTATGTTATGTTATGTTATGTTATGTTATGTTATGTTATGTTATGTTATGTTATG
>JAPQRN010000016.1:1624953-1649182 GCA_037367275.1 Coranthus polyacanthus
TATGTTATGTTATGTTATGTTATGTTATGTTATGTTATGTTATGTTATGTTATGTTATGTTATGTTATGTTATGTTGTACGTTTGGGTCCCAAGGAGACAACAAATGTCTCTTTTGGGTCTTAAGCTGGATAAGTTTGTGTACCCCTGCTATAGGCTACTGATGCAGCTGTGTGTCTTAAAATAGTCAAATATACAGGTATATACAGGTATATAAATATGCAGGCCATACAGGTGTGTTTAAGTTTGGGCGAGATAGAGCAAATTTCACTGTGTGAATGTGCATATGCCTGTTGGCATTTTTGTCCTGGACAACATAGGCACAGAGATGAATGGAAGGCAGCACAACAACTTGATGATTTACATTTACACATTTGTCTCCCACTTTGTTTACAATTTAAGTAGTAGAGTAATGGGAGATAATATTGAATTGTTATATTGGCATTTCTCCTTCACACCAGACTGGAGTCCAAGACTATGAAACCTTTAATGATCAGCTGGACGCATTGGGAAGCTGGATAACTGAAGCTGAGGAGGCTCTGAAGATTCAAGATCCCAATGGCTCCACCGATCTCACAGTCATCCAAGACCGCATGGAGGAGCTCAAGGTTTGTTTTTTTGTGTGTTTTATTCTTGCTGTATTTGAATTAATCCACTTTACTGGTTGTCCTGCGTCAGAGACATTTTGAGGATTATGTTAATTATTCTCTGTTTTTTTGCAGAGACTCATGCTGAAATTCAGCAGCATGGCCCCTGAATTAGAGCGTCTGAATGAGCTCGGTTACCGCCTCCCTCTCAATGATTCAGAGATCAAGCGTATGCAGAACCTCAACAGGAGCTGGTCAACAGCCTCAGCTCAGACCACGGAGAGATTCAGGTTTGACATCCAAAAATAATATTTGTAATTTAAACCAGACATATTGTGAAAAATCTAGTTTTCAATTCTTTGTATTTTAATATTTTTATTCTTTTTTATATTTTAAAACAGGTAACGGGGTTCTATAACTAACATTAAACTATCAAAATGCTCATTCAATGTAGAAACACACACAGCCCCATTTCAGATAACTGGGCCTGAAACAAGACATTATTTTCTACAGATACACAAGCTGGTATATGTGACTGAGATGGCATTAAAAGCAGTGATTACTTTATGCTCATGTGGTATTTGGCTGTTTGCAGCAAACTGCAGTCATTCCTGCTGCAGCAGCAGACCTTCCTGGAGAAGTGTGAAACCTGGATGGAGTTTTTGGTCCAAACAGAAGAAAATCTTGCAGTAGAAATTTCTGGGAACTACCAGAGTTTGATGGAGCAGCAAAAGGCTCATGAGGTTAGAGTCACTGAGTGAAGTGAAGGATCAATGAATAACTACCATCTTAATTCTAAATTGTATTTATCCATCACTCATTTATTAATAATTCTTTCAGTTATTCCAAGCTGAGATGTTCAGTCGTCAGCAGATTCTTCATTCCATCATTAGTGATGGACAGAGGATGTTAGAGCAAGGCCAAGTAGATGACAGGTAAACAGACAAAATTTGTGGCGTGTTTTATCATTATTGTTGTTTATTATCATATTATAAATAGAAGATTGATAGACCTGTGGAGTCAGTGTTATTTTTTCACATCTTGCAGAGATGAATTCAACTTAAAGTTGGCACTCCTGAGTAACCAGTGGCAGGGTGTGGTGCGCCGTGCTCAGCAGAGGCGGGGCATCATTGATGGCCTCATCCGCCAGTGGCAGCGCTACAGAGAAATGGTGGAGAAGCTGCGTAAGTGGCTTGTGGAGGTCTCCCACCCTGCAGAAGCACTTCAGGCAGGGACCACTGTGCCTCTGCAACAAGCCCGATCCATGCTGGATGCTGTGCAGGTAAACAGAATAAAACATCTGTGGTCTGTTGCACCAGCTATACATACGTTCTCACTAGTGTGGGTGTAAAGTCAACAGTTAATGATACATTGAAACCTGATAGTTTAACACTAAAGCTGTGTCAAAGGTAGGTTGCACCATTGAGATGTAGTGTTCATCTTAACTCTGCTGTAATGTCCTAACTAACCACAATATTGATATACATTTTTTCGTTTCCTGTGGCCAATCAGTGAAATGCATTATAATGACAGATTACAATGAAAAGTTATAACAAACACACAATGAAAGCCTACACTGACAAGCTGTTATTAATGACTTACTGTTAATTAGAACGTTATCTCCTATTTGCTTGTCTACTATAATATTAGTGTCTAATGTCAAATTTAGTCAAGTTACCAACTTTACAGTCTTGTACCATAACAACAACTAAATTGATGTTAGTTTGTGTACTGCTACAGAGATTTGGCCTGTCATGTATTAAATTTGCTGCAAACTGGTTGTAATATCCTCTGCAGCTCTGGTCTTGGGAAACAAAAGTAGGAGTATAAGTCACGAATGTCATGTCTGAGGGTTGTAATCTATCATGTCATGTTGCTGACGGAAAACAGTCGGTATACTTCGCCCCTCCTCATACACTAAGTTATCCTACCTTTCAAAAAAACATGCAGACAGCTATTTTATGGAGGACTTAAACCTACTAAGTGTTAGGTGTCAGACTTCAGTTGTAAATTATGCCTACATTGGAACTTTTCAGTTGGTGTAAACATTTAAGTGTTTATGGTCCATAAACTTCATTAGAGTTAGAATTTACGTTCAAACTAGACTATGTTTGAAATTAGGCACAGCTGGTGCAACCCAATCCAGATGTTTCTACTTGGTGGAGGACAGAAATGATTTGTGACAAGACAAAACCATTTTAGAGCAAGCAAAAGTTGCAGCAGTGTAAACTGGCCTGGTTGCCTGCGATTCTCAAGTCTTCAGTGGCTGACTTTAGAACATGCATGTCACCTGTTTCAACAGTCACCTTGTAGCAAAGTCTGCTGGTCAAATCAGTTACAAACTGTCAACTCGTTGAAATGGCAAAGTTTTGCACAGAGGAAAGCCTTATCAATTTGTTTGAAGAACAGATGTGTCTGTATGACACAAGCCTTAAAACCTATGGACGGCTCCAAATTCTCAAATTATTTTCTATCACTATCCTTGTTCATATTATATATTATATATTATATTTAAGATGCTACAGATTATGTCCATCTACATAAAAGAATCTTTGCAGCTGGATATAATCATTGTGAATTTCTGGTCTGAAGTAGGCTTGGTGAATGCATGTTACTCAGCGACTGCTTTCTTGTGCAGCTGAAGGAAAAGGTGCTGCAGCGTCAGCAGGGCAGCTACATTCTGACGGTGGAGGCCGGCAGACAGCTGCTCCTCTCAGCTGATAGCCGTGCGGAGGTGACACTGCAGGCAGAGCTTACAGATATCCAGGAGCGATGGAAACAAGCCAGCGTCTGCTTGGATGAACAGAAGAAAGACCTCGCCACCTTGTTGAAGGCATGTACAAACTACCAGCAGGCAGAAGCATTTTTGTATTTATAATTTAATTGACTGTTACTTATTATGATATTATTTTTTGTGTGTTTTAGGTGTCATTTCAGTAATGCTTATGTGGTTATTATTTGTGTCTTATACAGGACTGGGAAAGGTGTGAGAGAGGTATTTGTGGATCACTGGAAAAACTTCGAGCTTTCAAACGCCAACTCACTCAGCCTCTTCCTGATCACCATGAGGATCTACAAGCTGAGCAGATGCGCTGCAAGGTAACAATACTCGCTTCTAGCATTTTTAGTCATTAATGAACTGAAGAAGTAACATTCTCTACATAGCATTTGTTTACATAAATCTATAGGAAAGGGCTAGAGGTCAGCATTCCTTTGGCAACATAAACCCTAACTGTGTCTGTTGGTCTCACAGGATCTAGAGAACACATTTGACGGCTGGACCGGGGATCTGGCCCATCTGACCGTGCTGAGAGAGTCACTGTCATGCTACATCAGCGCTGAGGACCTTTCAGTCCTGCAGGAGCGCATCGAGCTCCTCCATCGACAGTGGGATGAAATCTGCCACCAGGTACAAAGACAAAAAAATACTCAACATTAAGCTTTGTATGCATACAAGTGTTTTACTGAAAACGAATATAGCCTATTCAGATATAACCCCTCCCCTTTGTAAGCAGAAACATTTTGATTGGTAACTGTAACCATATCACATCATAGGTAGATTTAATTGATGCACTAGTCTTTTCTGCATTTCCTTGAGACACCAAATGATAGTGTTGTTGTCTAACAAAAAAGATATATAGACATATCATATCACAAACCAACATCTCATACACCTTATCACCATATAGGTATAGATAGATTTAATATTCATGAGTATCAGAAATGCAGCTCCTTAAGGAAGGACAGTTTTCACAAATTGATTACAGTTTATGGTAAAACAAGAACAAATGTTAGAACAAATGCATTTTAACATTGACAAACACCCCATACCTTTAACCTATGGTTTTCCTATGATTAAATTTAATTGTACTGTTTGCAGAAGATTTTACTACAAAGTTTTAAAAATGCAAGCCTTGCTTTCAACATGAGTGTCTTAGTCAGAGTAAGACTACAGTACAGAAGAGCTGAAACCTCAATGCAAAGCACATCTGAATGTTTTTTCTGAGTTGCATCCTGTGTGGACTAGATAAAATATGCAGACAGGAAGCACTGGGTGCAGTGATCTGTGAGCACTGCTTCCGTTTAACATCCTTTGACATTCATTTACTCATTCCTACAGTTAATCATTCATTGTTAGAATGTTTTATATAATGTCCAGTATAAAGACATGCACCTAGCTATATATATGTACTCCTTTTGCTTTTCAGCTGTCACTGCGGAGGCAGCAGGTGAGCGAGAAGCTGAACGAGTGGACTGTATTTAACGAGAAATACAAGGAGCTCTGCGAGTGGCTCACCAACATGGAGAGCAAAGTTTCCCAAAATGGAGACATCAGCATTGAGGAGATGATTGAGAAGCTCCGAAAGGTACGATGAAATATATTTGAACATTTCTGTATTCAGATGCATCACTCGGACATAATGTGTCTACTATATCAAGTTATAAGCTACTCATCACCATGAAGATATCTGTTTTTTTCCTTATTTTTTTTCATCATATACCACATAGTTTGCTGCTGTAGCTAATGTCATGTCTGTAGAGGTGATGGATATTTAGATGAAACTGGACAGAATGCCTGTATTTAACAAAGTGTATGTCTTGGGTCGCTTTGGCATCTTTCACACTGCCAGCCTTAGTGTTCATTTACTCCTTATTATGATTTACTGCTCAGATCTGCTTTTTGTTTCTGATTTTTGTTTGGCTGTTCACTTTTTTTATGTGGCCAGTATCAGAGTCCAATTGTGCAGTGAAGTTACATATTTAGATTGTTTCCTTCTGTAAAAGTATGAATACACAGAGTGATGATACATATTACTGCTGCATGTGTATGTTACATGTTTAAGGCTCAGCTCATTTGAACTACTTTACAGTATTTGAGTGATACCCCCCAGTGCAGAGTTGGGATGAATATCAATCTATAGTGTTATAAAAGAGACATGTGTTCTGATCTGACTGTCCAGATTGAGGTTGCATTGTAAAAGATGAGATCTGCATCTGATTTAGGACCACATATGGAAGTGGCCCAGATCAAAGATCAGTTCCATGTGATTTGGGCTGTTCATGCTCTCATGAAAAAAACAGATCTGATGAGTTTGATTTGGGACTTTTACTTGTATTTGAACATCCAAAGACTTTGATCTTACATTTTACCGATGTTCATTGATTCTCGTTCCTCACTGGTTGTATGGCATTGTGTCTCAGGACTACCAGGAGGAGATCACTGTGGCTGAAGAGAACAAGCTGCACCTACACCAGTTGGGTGAGCGTCTGGCCAGAGCCAGTCACCAAAGCAAAGCCACTGAAATCGAACAAAAACTCAGCAAAGTCAGCGACCGCTGGCAGCACCTCCTGGATCTGATTGGAGCCAGGTGAGCAGGTTAAAAATAGCTTCAGCAGTCCTGTCATTTGTTGCACCGTGTGCAGAATTAGACGCAGAATTTGCTATGTTGTTTTCCTTGTTTGCCACAGTATGCACACTATGATTTGTGTTAACAGAGTGAAGAAGCTGAGAGAGACTCTAGTGGCTGTGCAGCAGCTAGATAAGAATATGAGCAGCCTACGCTCATGGCTGGCTCACATCGAGACAGAACTGTCCAAACCCATCGCCTACGACTCCTGTGACTTCCAGGAGATTCAGAGGAAACTCTATCTGCAGCAGGTAACATAATATACATCTTACACTGCATTATAGAACATTATTACATCTGAAGTTGTATTATAGTATTGTACTTATAGTAGCATTTCCTCACAATCTTACATTTACACTGTGACCAAGAAACACCCCAAAAATGATGTCATTTGAGCTCATATGTGTATAACATATATGTGTTATAACATTGATTTTTGTATTGTATGTATTTATTGTATTGTATTTGTTGATTTTCAACAATTGAACAAATAGACAAACATCAACAAGATAATATTTAAAAAACATAGTTGACAAAACATTGATAAATACTGTGTACAAATAAAAACTAACAAGTGAAATTCTCCTTCTTTGCTTGTACCCAACCAAGGGTCAAGGACCAAGGTTTGAAAGTGAAGCCAATGTAGAAGTATTTATAGTATCAGTGGTGTGGATGTAGCTTTTCTCCCTTTCTATCACTCTTTTTTAACTTACTTTCTTGTCTGTCAGGAGCTTCAGCGTGACATAGAGAAGCACAGTACAGGAGTGGCATCTGTGCTCAATCTGTGTGAGGTGCTTCTGCACGACTGTGACGCCTGCGCCACCGACGCAGAGTGTGACTCCATCCAGCAGGCAACTCGTAGCCTCGATCGCCGCTGGAGGAGCATCTGTGCCTTGTCTATGGAGAGGAGACTCAAGTAAGAAGATGATAACACAGATTAACACAGACATTGAACTTCATCACAGTGCAGAAAATGTGATTGTTAATGCTGTGTGTGTTTTTTTTACTCTTTAGGATTGAGGAGACATGGCGTTTATGGCAGAAATTCCTTGATGACTTTGCACGATTTGATGAGTGGCTGGCCACTTCAGAAAAGACTGCTGCCCTTCCCAATTCCTCTGGTGTGCTTTACACTGTAGCAAAGGAGGAACTGAAGAAATTTGAGGTGAAGATATTACATTACATCACATTAAATTATTGTAGTCTATTACACTGCATAATTTTAGATACAAACATGTAAAAGAAATTCAAGTTGTCTTTTCTGAGAAGTAACCTGTCAGGATGTGGTTCTATAGGCCTTCCAGAGGCAAGTCCATGAAACCTTAACCCAACTTGAGTTAATCAACAAGCAATACCGCCGTCTGGCCAGAGAAAACCGTACTGACTCTTCCTGTCGCCTGAGAGAGATGGCCCATGATGCCAATCAGCGATGGGACAACCTGCAGAAGAGAGTGGCATCCATCCTCCGCAGGCTCAAGGTAGAGAAATTACAGACTATTTTATTACACTTCAAATGTAATTAAAATGTATATTACGATGTCTGTCTCAGTTTCATGCCCTACTTGTTTCTGCATTTTCATCTAATCTGAGCTGTAAATCAATTCAACTCAGTGAGAAATGTACAGTTAAAGCTCAATTCAACTATACAGCAGAACTATTTGAATAGTGAGTTGGACGTTTTCATTTGTTTTTATTTGGCCTTTCAGTTTGTTTTTTGATTTAGTTTAGTTTCATGAATGCATAAGTTGATTGTATTTTTATTTTTAGGAAAGCCTTGCTTTATAGAAGCTGAAAAAGGTTAGATGAAATGCACAAAGACATTTTATTGTCATGGTGTGTGGTAATAGCAGCCATAGCGAAAAATCAAGGGGGAAAAAGAAGCTGACTTCACCTGCAGTTCAATTTCATTTTAATTCATGTTCCAAACTGCCATTTAACTTTTATTTCAGTCAACAATATTATTTTTTCACGTATTGGTTTTAGTTTTAATCTTGGTTTTCATTAACTCTAATAAACTTAATATATGCACATGCTTCAGAGTCTGTGCGCTGTGTAGATGATTCTAACAGTAGTATTTCTGTTTCAAATACACAGCACTTTATTAGTCAGAGAGAGGAGTTTGAAACAGCCAGAGATGGCATCTTGGTGTGGCTGACTGAGATGGACCTGCAGCTGACCAACATTGAACATTTCTCTGAATGCGACATCCAGGCCAAGATCAAACAACTCAGGGTAAGTTGAACACATTTTTTTTCATCTCTTACCTTTCAAACGATGAAACATATGACATCTACTTTTCAATGACTATTCTATTGATTCTTTCATTCCTGCAGTCCTTCCAGCAGGAGATCTCCTTGACTACAGCCAAAATCGAACACATTTTCCACCAGGGAGAAGCACTGATAGAGAAGAGTGAACCACTGGATGCTGCAGTCATCGAGGAGGAGCTGGAAGAGCTGCAGCGCTACTGCCAGGAGGTGTTCGGCCGAGTGGAGCGCTACTACAAAAAGCTCATCCGTCTTCCTGTAAGATCTGACAACTATTGCAATTTTAATTAACATGAGACTCTATTAAGGCTTGATACCACCTTGTTTCATTTGTCTTCAGCTCGCAGACGACGATACCGAAGTGTCATTTTCAGACCGTGAGCTAGAGCTGGACGAGCCTGGTGATTTGTCCAGCATGCCGTGGAGTGAGCGTTTGGGGGATGGTTTCTTGTCACCTCTGCCTTCCTCCGGCCGCTCGGCCTCCCTGGCGGCCCAGCTGCGGACAGAACGTTCGGGCAGAGACACCCCGGCCAGTGTCGACTCCATTCCCCTCGAGTGGGACCATGACTATGACCTGAGTCGTGGTCTGGAGAGCGCCAGCAGGGCCCTGAGAGAGCAGCAAAGTGAAGAGGGAGACTTCCTCCAGAGAGCTGCCTCAGCCTTGTCAGGTCAGTAATTGTACATACTATCCTGAATCCTAAAATGAAATTTAAGAAACCTCTGAGATTGTTAACAGTGATGTATATATAGCAGTTATTTTTCAAATACAGGAAACATTATTAGTGGCTGGAACATCCTTTAACATGATGGTTTTCAGTTGTTTTGGCTTGTGAAAATGAAGCAGTGTGTAGGTGTGATCACTTACCTGACTGCATCAGTCAACCTGAAATGCACTTGAGCAGGAATGAATGCCACACAGTAGCAGGGGGTAGTTACAGGGCCTAGACCCGGACCTCTACTTTTCAAGGGAAGTGGAGACTAAGGGCACTTTCACAACTACTTTGTTTGGTCTGGACATTCAGACTTTTCAGTTTGATCCAAACCAAATTTGCAGGCGTGAAACCTCCCCTGGACCACAGTGCGGACCAAACAACTGGTCTTTCTTCCAACCAAAAGTGGTGGTCAACAAACCAATTACAGGAAGATACACAAGTCCATTGTGACCAATAAACAAAAGAAAAAGAAAAACAAATGGACGAAATTAAAAATAAGTGTCAGACACACACCCGTCTATAAACCAATGGGTCTCTTGCAAGAACGTTTTCATATTTATATCTGTACTTTCTCTCACTTTCTTTAGTAGGATGGGCTTGTGCGAGCGGCCACTTCAGATTTAGCAGATATTCATAACTTCAGGAAATGCCACCAGCTGTGTCAAACAGAATGTAAAAAACAAAATTAAAAATATGAAAAAAATGGTGAACTCAGAAAGTTTTCCAAAATCATTTGTATGTGGGACATATAAGTAAATAAACTAAATTTTTTTTAGTACCAGTGGTTCTTGCATGAGGCCTATTGTCAAATAAAATGCATTTCATGTAGATGATGACAGCAGGATGGAGGTATATCATGCAAAGTTATTTAGTCCACTTCTAAAACTGCAGCGTGAAATACAATCTCAGATTTGTCGAGTCGATATGCGCTGAGGGTTCTAATAAAAGAAAGTAAATAATGATATTTCCTTTGATTGATATCTGTGTGGCGTCAAGCAGACCAAAGACCAGCAGGTGAATAACCAATCTGTTGACTTTACAAAGGTAAATGTAATGCCACTGCTGAATGTATGTACTGTACAATGTTTCTTCCAGATGTAGTGATCCCAGAGAGCCCAGAGGCCTATGTTAAACTAACAGAACACACACTGAGGTCCTCCACTGGTAGGCATCAGCAGACCCCAGCATGCCACAAGTGTTTGGGGCCAGAAATAACTGCTGCATTCTGAGTGATACCACACTTACAGCCTATTCACATCGGCTTGGACTTTGATTTTTGTGTTGATTTCTTCTCTTATACACACTTTGAGCGCACAGTGTAATCAATGGCCACACTTTCTAACACCAAGGGATAGGGTCAATTCCATTTTTATTTCTTCAATAAACAGGTTCTGCTTTGGTGTCTTAATTTGGCAGGACTGAAATGGAATTGAGCCTAACCCATCTTTCTAACTGGCTTTCTTAATTTTATTTGACTTGCAGTGTGCTGTGTAGCTAACCTCTTAGGAGTTTTTTGATGTGCATTTTGTTTTTCAGACAAGCATGTTGCCACAGCGAACAACTTTGAACGCTGAAGTTCTTACTGAAAGGATTGTCAATTTCTTTGTAGCAAACATTTCCTAAGCACCATTTACACAGAGACACATGAGCTGAGAAAAACAAATTAGGTAGGACAGCGGAGGAGCTTTAGTTAACTTTTTAGGACATACAGTAAGGATCAGCCTTAATGACGAGTGGTTGAAAAAACCCTGACTCTTTTTTCTTGCTTCATCTCCTGTGATTCTCTGTGTGAATGGGGCTTTAGCTGTTTTCTGAGGATATTGAGCACATTAACACTGAATTTAAATCAATGGTGGAATCATGAAAAAGTGACCAGTTGTCTTTGTGTCAGCAGGTGAGGTTGCCTCTTCAGACTCGCATATCCACTCTCTGGACAGCAGCCGTTTCCAAGCAGACAGCAGCCGCAGTCGTACGCCTACAAGCACAGAAATGGACGGATCATACATGGGATATGTATGTCAACGCAATATTTAATCCTTTTTTTGCACTGCACTGTACTTAGAGTGATATTTTTCTATTTTGCCTATTATTTGACCTAATAAATCACTTTAAAGCCACTGGAAACCTAAACACAGAAATAGCCTCCTAACTATGGAATTAAGTTGTAAGTAAGTTGTAAGTTGTCCATTGTACATAGTAAAGTATTCAAAATTAATCTCAATCCTAATTCAAAATATCGTTAATTACAGCAGGTTTTTGTAAATTTTCTGATATTAGGTTTGGATTGATGAAAAAATTTCAACAACACGTCGTAGTTGCCTTAATATAATTTAAACAGGTGAATTTTATCAAAATTCACACCCATTCAGTTGTCGTGAATGGGGAAATTAGCTAAAGAGACCAAAAGTGTTTTTGTACCAAGCAGGTTTAATTGATCTCCATCATCTTTTTAACAAATTAGAAAACCCGCAGGGTTGCTATCATTTCTAGCAGCTCTTGTTTAATCTCCAGCTGTGTTAAATTTCTGTCTGTTTCTGTGTCTGTTAGATGCGCCTTCTCGGTGAGTGCCGTGGCAGTATCGACACAGTGAAAAGAATGGGTTTTGAGCTGAAGGAAGAGGAGGACACAGTGTCCGGACTCGCAGATCCCAGCAGCTCCGAGTCCCAGACGTCAGGTAATTCTCATCCTGGTTTTATTTCACTTTGGTTAAGCTTCCAGTGTGTCTTTTTTTTTACACTGATTCTCTACTGTTCTTCACCATAGGTGTGATTGAGCGCTGGGAGCTTCTGCAGGCTCAGGACCTCAGCAAAGAGATGCGCAGCAAGCAGAACCAGCAGCAGTGGCAGCAGCTGAACTCTGATTTGAATAATGTGTGGACTTGGTTGGGGCAAACGGAAGAAGAGCTGGAGCAGCAGCAGAGGCTGGACCTCAGCACAGACATCCAGACAATTGAACAACGCATCAAAAAGCTAAAGGTTATTAACATAACCAACAGCCTCATAATAGTTCTTATGTTTATTTTGCTAAGTTTTGTTTTTGATTTTAGTTTTTGGAGATGGTTTTCTGGTTTAGTTTTTACTTTTTGAAAAAGTATAGAGTTTATAAAAAAGTTTATGTATTAGTTTTAGTCTTTTTTTCTCACAGACAAGATTCAAGAAGATTACGAGAGGTTTTGTGTAATATAAACTAAAAAAAAATGGATTTGAACTTGTTTTGTAAATTTAGTACCATCTTTTACTGCAAGTTTCTGCAGATGACATAATTAACTAACTGTGAATATAAATGTGCGTTTACAGGAGCTGCAGAAGGCTTACGACAAGCGCAAGGCTATCGTACTTTCTATCAACCTGTGCAGTGCTGAGTTTTTGCAGTCGGACACAGAGGAGTCTCGTGAACTACAGGCCAGACTGAAAGACATGAACAACCACTGGGACAAACTGGGCACGTCGCTGGAAGAGTGGAGGACCTCCTTACAGGAAGCACTGATGCAGTGTCAAGTATGTCACCAGCTTTAATCCATCAAATACAGACAGGAGCCTTGTTTATGTTCAGCTCTTCACATTGTTTGATAGAGTTGTAATTCTGAAATTACTCACAACCCTGATCCATATGTTTTTTCCAACAGGAATTCCATGAGATGAGCCACGGTTTGCTGCTCTGGTTGGAAAATATCGACCGCAGGAGGAATGAGGTGGTTCCCATTGACCCTATCCAGGACAGTGACACCCTCCAAGAGCATCATAAAACACTTACGGTAAAAAAAAAACATTGACTATTTCTCACAGCGCACAAGTGGTTTGAGTTATATAGTTGTAATTCTTATACTGTTCTTGTATCCTGAAATTGTACACGTTCACCACAGCAAATCCGCCAGGAGCTGCTGGACTCTCAGCTGAAAGTGGCCTCTTTACAAGACATGTCCCTCCAGTTGCTGGTCAACTCTCAGGGCAGCGACTGCCTGGAGGCCAAGGAGAAGGTGCACGTCATTGGAAACCGCCTCAAACTGTTGCTAAAGGAAGTAACCCGAGATCTCCGAGAGCTGGCTAAGATTTTAGACATTACAAGTAGTCAGCAGGTAAATCCGCAGCTTCTTACTCGACACCTGTGTAGTGTTAGGACGCTTTCACTCCTCAAGGTCCAAACCTTTTGAGTCGACTAAACAACTTTTCATGATATACCTGTATCCTGCCGTCACTATGTACATGTGCTGTGTCTGGTGCCGCCATGTTGTTAACAAAGATTTTTTTTTGACAATTCATGAATTTGTTGTTAATTCAGTTTCCGTACCCGGAATGTGTTTTACACATGTGCAGAAATGCTGCTTCCTGTCACCAGTATTTCTAAGTAATTTAGAGCAGTTTCTGGAATTTAAAGACAATGGATGTAAATGTTACCTTTAGTTTTAGTATTTATGAAATGTAACATTCTTTTTTTTTATCAAATACATATACTTAGACTGAGACCACCTCTTCTGGTCTCTGACTAAAGACCAAATGCAGTTTAGATCAAACTGAAAAGTCCAAACCAAATGAGGTAGGTGTGAAAACACCTTTAATGTGCAGCCTTGAAACCTGTTTCCTTGTGGATTCAGATTCAGTTTCGATTTACAATATTATCCTGACAGACCACCACAGTCCGATGTCTCATGTGTCTTTCTCGCTCTCCTTGTTGCTTTTCTGCTTTTTTAAGTCAACTTTTCTGTTTGGACAGGATCTGTCTTCTTGGTCGTCTGCGGATGAGCTGGACACGTCTGGTTCCCTCAGTCCTGTATCAGGAAGGAGCACACCGAGTCGGCGACGATCGGTAACGTTCACACCCACAGTTACCTGTGCACTGTTGCTCTTTGAGAAAAACCAGGTTTTTGGTAACCCTTTTTGAGTTAGTGCTTACTTTAACTTGTGCCCTGAATGCCCCTTTGAAGGCCAGGTTCATCCCTGTCATCCCAAGATCTCTCCTCACGCCTTTCTACACCTCCACAATCTGCTTTACACCCCTTACCTCTCAATTCTGAACCTTTTACAGCCTTTACTCTTCTTGCATGTTATCTATTCATAGAATAAACCCTATTGGAGAAATGGGGAACCTTTTTTCTAACCTTTTATTCCTTTTTTATTTCTTCTTCTGCCTTAGTTTGAACTTTTTTCTTCCAGTTTTTCCAGACTGAAAACTTCTGTCCTGTGAATCTTTCCTTCCAGTACACTCTCCTCTAATTTCTTCTAATCTATTTTTAACGTTAGTGAGGTTTTCTCAGGAATACTGGCTATATGAAGCTGCTGAACATATAAACTCCATTTCCAGAAAAGTCTTGACATTTTCTAAAATGCAAGAAAAACTAAAATCTGTGATTTGTTAAATCATTTGGACCTTTATGTAACCGCTAAAACTAAAGATTTTCAATATTTTCACAGACCAACTTAATTGTATTTTGTACTTGATTTTGATTCCTGCAACACGCTTGAGAAAAGTTGTGACAGAGACATAATAAGACTGAAAAGTTGATAGAATCTACAAGCAACACTGTGTCAGATTCCTCTATTATCATATTATTATTATTATCATATTTCATTAGTAACAGGTGAAGGATCATGATTGGACATAAAAGGAGAATCAACCAAAGGCTTAGTCTTTACAAGGATGAGTCATGAGTCTCTGAGTCACTATCTACATAATATAGTGAAAAGATTCAGTGAGTCTGAGGAAATCTCAGTGTGAAAAGACCAAGGACAGAAACCACTGTTAAATGTGTGACCTTTGACCCCCCATGTGGTATTGCATGAGAAACCATCATACTACTGTGATTGGCTGGGCGAGGATGTGGGCTTAGGACGACTTTGGAAAACCTTTGTTCTCTGGACCCGAGCTCATCTCAGATGGACTGAAAGACAGTGGAAACGTGTGCTGTGGTCAGACGAGTCCACGTTTCATCTGGACGTTTCCAGACTGTTATCAGTGAAATGTGTAAAAGCAACATCTGTGATGGTCTGGGGCTGCATCAGTGTCCACATGTCTGACCTGCATATGTGTGAAGGTACCATCCATGTGAAGACATAGATTGAATTTTACAGAGACATCAAGTCCACATCTTTTCCCTGAAGTCTGTGATTATTTCATGAGGACAATGCCAGACCTCATTCTGCACCAGGTCCAACAGTGTGTCTTCATGTTTTTGTCACAAATTGTTTTGAGTGTGTTCCAGGCATCAAGGTCTAAAATGGTTTATATTTACAAAATAGGATTAAGTTGGTCAGTGAAAACACTGGAAATATTTTCTTTGTACTTTTAAGCTAAATATACATTCAAGCAAATCACAGATTTTAGTTTTTATTGTATTTTAGAAAATGTCCCAGCTTTTCTGGAAATGTACATAAGAAGCAAGTTTTATGATGAAAAAGCAACTGTGTGACAAGCATTTTATATGTATCAGTGTTGTGTAGTTAATATCAGTCCAAATAAGCATGCCACTGCTTATATTATGTGTATGTTATTAAATGTCACTGTTACCAAAGAATTCATGCATCACATTGCATAATGTAGCTTCTTATCTGCACTCGAGCCGAAGCGCTTCAAAGTAGTCGTGCACTTTGAAAAGCCAGATTCCTTAAGATCGCAGGTTACGAATCTTATCACCTTCACATATGATTTTGTTGCTGCTTTTCTTTCATTTTTGGGATTTCTTTTCATCGGTAGCTTTGTCTTGATTTGCCTGGACTGAAACATACTTTCTTTCTTTTACCCCCCTCCCCCCTGTTCATTGCAAACAGCAACGGGGCAAATGTAGTCTGTCACAGCCTGGACCGTCTGTGAGCAGTCCACACCACAGGTACCTTTCTGTTGGTTTCTAGCACACCCAGAAGATAATGGAACTCATCAGCCCATGATGCACTCGGACGCCCATTACTGTTGTCTAAACCCCACGGAGTTATAAACAGTAGCCATGTTTTAGAAAATAAAAACTACCAATTTCAGCTTTTAGACGTGGTCGTGCCATAGTAGCCGCTCATGACAGTGAATTCCATCATCTTCTGTACGTCTAGACGCTGTGTGTAGGCTAGGTGATGAGGTGAGTGGTAGCCCACACATCCCTGATAAAAGCGTTTCACAAGGAATGGTGCAAGGCCTCTTCTCTGCCAATGTCTTTGGCTGCTTTAATATCGCTAATCAGAGGCATCTCTTATGTAACAACGCAAATATTTCTCTATATCTAACTCTACCTCGCTGTTACTGAGCACACACACCTTTTTCTCTCAAATTGCCGAGCCAGTAAATGTCTGCAATGAACAATGCAAAGGCTGCAGTTTCTCTCGCTCTCTTTCTCTTGTGTGTGTGTGTGTGTGTGTGTCATTTCTTCTTCTTCTTCTGCTGCTATTTCACTGACTATCCACCATCTCCCCTCCCCCCTCAGTCTGTCATCTGTGAGTCTTGCCTCTCAGGTCTCCATTATGAAGTGGTAAGGGGCACGTTTGGTAACAACATAGAATAACATGATAACACTTTAGAGTAATAAGGATACAAATCATGTACTTAAGCAATGCTTAACTAACGCTTGACTCGTGATGATTTAATGCATGAATTAATGCAAGATGTATCATGAATTCCTGTTGCTCACCATGAACTAATGGTCAAGTCACTGTGGCTTTATGGGATTACTCACACTTAGTGAGTCTTCATTTAAGGAATGTTAATTCACTGTCGGGATGGACAGATCTGATTTTTATGATTATCGGTTTTGATTGTTTTTTTATCCAATGAAATAAATAGATTTAAAACTGCACTACTTTGGCTGTGATGCTGCCACCTCTCTGTCTCTAGTCACCACTCTGGCCCTGTTCAGGCCTAGCATGAACATGTGTCCTGAGGGATGTGATCACATGTGACACTCAAGACACATTCAGATCTGATCTCTCTGGACACATTCAGAGGTGGTCTGAGACGTATATGTCCACATTCTCTTAGCAGTCTGAGCGGATTGAAGGACTGACTGCTCAGTTGACATCCTCTATGAAAGTGAAACCCAGCGTGCTAACAGCATCATATTAAAATGTTTCAAAGACGTCGGAAAATTTTGAAAAGACCATTCCTTCCATCCATCCATTTTCCACTGCTTATCCGGGACCAAGTCTCAGAGACATAATTCCTCCAGCGTGTCCCTCACCAGGGAGCTCCTCACCGTACTTCTACGTACTTGAAGAGAGAACCAATAAAACAAGAGGAACAGTTAAAGTTGTCATATGGAAATTTAAGGTGTAGTGACTGATTTACAGTGTCACCTCACGTCTGAATAACAGGCATGAAAACATTCCACCTTAAAAGCTCTGTGCTCGTCTTTGCACCACAGTCAATAAAATTTGCCAAGAAGCACTTCAAATCTGGTGTGTTCAACTTGTAATGAAAGCGTGCACTATGTTTTAGGCTCAGGATGAGCTTGTTTATTTGCATACAGAGCAAGAAAATGAGATCCAATCAGAGGTGATCACTCGAGACACATTCGGAGATGTGTTGTAATGTCAGGTGTGAACTGACGTATAGAGCTGGACACCAGATCACTCAGGACGCATGATAACGCCAGGTTTGAACAGAGACTCTGTGGTCTTGAGCTCCGCAGCACTATCTGACTGGTTACATTTCATGAGTAAAAGCCTCTCAACAACATGAGACATTTTTTTTACATTTATTTACAAGTACTTACCAGCCTTTATTTTTAAGTTTTATGTTGGAGTTACTCTTGTTACTCAGTTGACTCAAAGTTTTTTCCTTTTAAAGCAAATCAGTAGATCTTTTCCAAATATCTGTCAGTCTCCTTGATCAGAATTGGTATCAGCCGTGAAAAAGACTATATTAGTCATAGTGTTTTAAGTTTAAAATATGGAATATCATTTAATGTGTGAAGTAACTGTGAAGTGATGGTCTTGTATGTGTGAAGCAAACACATAAAGCCACGGGTGATTCAACCTTTAGTTCAAGCAACAGGATTTCATGATACATTTTCCATCAATTCATGCATTAAATCATCATGACTCTTGCATTAGTCAAGCATTACTTAAGTATATGATTTGTATCCTGATTATAAAGTGTTACCAATAACATTAATGCAAATCATGCATCACTTTGTCCATGCATTCCTGGAGTCAGGGACCATTTTGTTTAGAGAGCCTGAACATGTAATGTCTTGTCATAGTATATGTAGTTGTGAGTTTTTTTATACAATATTCTTATCTTTTTTACCTGACTAACCTTTGAGGCTAAATGAGGACCGTGTTTACTGAGGGCGATGGTGACTAGAAACATTCCAAAATTGAGCTAAAACAACCCTGAAAGAAGGCTGTTTCTAATTGCTATGCTTCTCTTGCCTTGGCATGCTTTGCATTTTTCAACAGGACACAAAAAAAGGACAAAAGTCAGAATGTTTGAATATGATGCTCATACTTGCAGCATGCCTTATGTCTTTTATCCTAACACTACCTGCAAATGATGAATGCAAGCTTACACAGTGTATGTAGTGAGGACTGTACTGTACGCCTTGAAAACTGTCCTGTGCCTGTCTTTGTAACTGTGTTTATTCACCCACTCAGTCAGCATGTAGTTCAAACATTGTCCAGACATTGCTTTGAACCATGTTGACGGTGTCTTCTCGAACACAGCATGGTGCTTTCATGAAGCATTTCCATGCAGAGACCTTATTTGGATTGAAACATGTCAGATAACATCGAAACAATGGAGCGAGTGGAGAGAAAGAAATTAAATTACAGAGCAGTGCAAGTGAAGTTTTATTCAATAAGACTGATTTAATTTGTCCGTTATTTTTTGCTTAGTTTATTTTTGTAAGTAGCAAAGAAAGACTATTAAAGACATTGTAATGTGTGGTGAAATTAGTGATTAAGATAACAAAACACAGCTGCATGATTTAGTATGTTCTTATTTACTGATGATGTGACTAAACGTTGTTGTGTGTGTGCATGTGTGTGAGCAGGTCTCACAGCGACGCTGGATCCGCTTCCTCCCCTTCTGATTCAGAGACGTCGTCGGCTCATGGGTTGTCGTTCCTGCGTCGCGTCCTCTGGGTGGCGCTGCCATTCCAGCTCGTCCTGCTGCTGTTAGTGGTCTTCGCCTTCCTGCTGCCCATGTCTGAGGAGGACTACTGCTCTCAGTCCAACAACTTTGCTCATTCCTTCTACCCGATGCTCAGCTACACAAACGGACCGCCGCCAGTGTAGGCTGACCCCTGACATCTCAGTATATGACCTGAATCTGAATCACGTTGATTTCCTTTAAACGGTCGATCATGACGGACGCAAAAAAGAATCCAAAAAACAACAACTTGTTCATCCATTTGTACTGCAAAAATACAGCTGCCATCTACAGTTAATATCTTTGTGTGTAGCACATACATAGGATTAAGCATCTATCTGTGTAACGCTGTGTCAACTAAGGAGCGTCTTTGGTGTAAACAAGACTGAACAAACCAAACTGTCTCTGGAGCTGGATGAAGGAACCGTGGTTGTTGTATTTCTCTCAAGAGAAGTGGAGAGCACCAAAGTCCAATGCTGAAATATAGTCTGTGAATTTGCTTGTAACTCAAAAATTTGTACAAATAACATTTAATATATCTTACATTGCAATTATTTTTTTACCTGTATTTTGGCATGCAGTAAGAATCTTTGCTTTTATTTACGTTGATCCTACATTGTCTGTGGTAAAACAATCCATTTTTAACTTGAATTACATCGACTCATGTATGACTCATTCGAGCCAAGCTGTGTGTTTTAATATCCAAATCAAATCGAGAGTAACCTTTTAACATCAGTCATTCATGGTTCTTTATACATTTTGCTGTTTTATTTTTTAACAATATGAAATATGACTGTAAGATTGAGAACTATGACACATAGAACTATTGTATATTTTGTATGACTGTCAGTTCAGTATCAAATGTATAACAGTCCCAGATTATTTAATGTGTATATAATGGTACAAAGTAATATGAAAAATGTATGTATATGCGACCATCAGAAAGAATGAATGCCAAATCCTCATTTTGATGTGTCTTTTATTTAATTTCTCACTTTTCACGTACTATTGGTACAGAAAGTCTTTGGGAAGTCATTTTGATACTGATCATTTAAAAACACAAGAGGACAGCGTATAGGTACGTCAAGTTTTTAAACCATAGTAAGACCATGGCATTTTAAAGATCCAGTATGTAAGATTTAGGGGGATTTAGGAGGAGGATCTGAAGAAATGAAATATAATGAAATGAAATGGAATATAATATTTATAACTGTTGTCATTAGTGTATAATCACATGAAAATAAGAATCATGAGGATGAGCCATTTGTATCTACAGAGGGAGCAGGTCACTGTTCTCAAAGTCCACCATGTTTCTACAGTAGCTCCAAATGAACTACCTCTTCTTCTTTTGTTCCATTTTAAATCAGGTGGGAACCAATGCTAAGGTGCATTACTGTCACCTACTATGTTTGAGTGTGAACCAGAGTTCATTTTTTCTCAACTTAAAAGTCAAGAATAGACAAAACACACACTCCCGCCGTAGGTGAGGCTGGGGGTGGAATCTAAAATGGATCACCTGGACAGACGCTCCACTCTGCTGTGACTGGCAGTTGTGACCGGTTCATTAGACGTTACTACATGAAAATACGTGCTAATACCAAGGGTCAAGGACCTCGGCTCCGACTTGAAGCCAGTGTGGAAGTATGTAAAAGTGTAATACCATTAGATGCTACTCCAAAAGGACGGACTTACATTGAACTTCATCATTCTGGTCTCATTAGTTCTATTTGGACCCTCTAATAAGTGTTCTGGTCCATCTTTAAAGTACTTCTCTTAATAAGATTTTATGGTGAATAAAAGCTTTGGTGTCTGGTTTTGATTGACAGGTATACTTGACAGTTCGCTTGCCTCCCAAATCAGACTCAAAGCTTCTGTTTATTGAATAAAACTGATTTTTTCATGACAGCTTCAAGACAGCTTGACTGTAATTAAGTTACACTAGCAAGACCCTCAAATGACTTTGTGAAACAAATCTTTGATGAAGTTCACCGTTTTATCGTGTCGGTAAGCTAGCATTTAGCATTAGCTTAACCGTGACCCCTCACGTTCCCCCTTTTAGTGATTTTGTCTAAATATGGTCACATCTGGCTCCAAAGAGCCAAGCTCCTGGCTTCAAAACAGAAGTCCAAAAACCAATGGGTAACGTCAAGCGGCTCCATCCACTTTATATATGCAGTCTATGGCTAATACTGCTAGCTAGCTAGCTAGTGTAGCGCAATAATCACAATTATCATCTCTTTAATACACTACATGATGAAGAAGTGGTTCAAAACTAAACCATATAAACTATAAAGATACACACAAAGAGATATTTATCTTCTTCAGGATGTAACATGTCTGTTAGTTGTCGTAAAACTCTTTTATTGGCGCAATTGTTAGCTAAGTGCCCATACTATACTACGTAAACATACCGGTCAGTGAACTTGGCTTCGTCAGCTATGCTTGGCTGCTCACAGGTCATCTAAACCAATTTCACCAACCTCTGAATTGTGATTTTACACCCCTCTGTATCACCTAAACAGAATGGTTGGTACAAATTCAGAAAATAGCTCGAAGTGACTCCATCATAGCTGCCCAAACCTGTCAATGATCACAAGGAGTGAAAGGGAAAAACAGTGGTTACACACATTTAGAAAGGTAGAACCATGAAATTTGTGTATTTTACATAAAAATAGCAGACAAATCATTATGAAAAATAGTTTCAGATACATTTTTGGTCAGCCAAACAAGAGTTTCAGCTCTGCTTATTTAAACAGTTTAATCTATAACAAAGCATGACACAATATTTCATGAGATCTTCCTGCAATTTATATGTCAAAATTTTAAGCAGTAATAAGTACTTCCTCTGAAATGTAATGTTACAGTGCTTTGTTGTTTGAGTGTTTTATTCAAATACAGCCAGAGTGGTAAAGAATAAGAACTTTCTCAATACAGTGAAACCATAGATCCATCATCAGTGTTATCCGGCTGACAACCAATCACAGTAGATTGTCTGTGCAATCTATTCTAGCACCAACCCGGGGTATTCAGCTAGTAACGAACTGAAGGTTCACTTCAAGATGTCACTAAACAACACACACTTAACCTTTAAGTACAGTTTGGAATAAGTATAACGTGTCCATCTAGGTTTCACGAAGGAGAGCTGAAGACCTGGAGGTTGAAACATCCAAAGAAGAGTTAGGAAGGTGCTGGATTTGGGGCAGATGAGGCCTGTGGTGAGTAGGACAGTACCAGGGCAGACTATCGTGACAGTGAAGGTGATGATGGTGATGATGAGTGTGAAGAAGGGTCTCCAGTAATTTGATGATCTCATAATTCGGAAGCGCCGAAGATGAGGCGTCGAGGCCGAGCATCTGGGAAACCACCATCCGGAAATCCACCAACTGAACAGAACCGAGGAGGGAAAAAAAAGTTTGACAGTAAATAAGAATCAGCCTGTCTTCATGCAATACAATACAATCGGTTTCATACACCAACTGGTCAAAAATTCAGGGTTTAGGTTTCATTCATGCTCTGTTATGTTTGTTCCCTTTACTTAGGCTTTCATTTTCAACTCTTCAGCTGCGTTGAGATAATATCTAAATATGACATAACATTTTTAGTATTCTTCACTAGTTCCACTTTAAATTTGACACTGTCCAACAGCTCGTGGTCCCTCACCTCCATCTCCCGGTCCGACAGCTGAGCCAGGCTCTGTCTGAGGCTGCTGAGTTGCTGCTGATCCTCTCTGCTCTTCTTCTCCTGGCTCTGGAGGTCTGAGCTCACCGTATTGAGCTTCTTCTCCACCTTGGCCTTCTTCTCCTCAAGCTGATCCATCTTCTTTTTCTGCTCCTGAACGGTCTGACTCTGTTCCACGACTTTCAACTTGGCATGTTATAGACACAGCAGAGACCCGAGTGGGTTTTGGCGTTTAGTGAAAAATCCATTATTTATTGATGATGATGTTGGCTTATTGCTCTCAAAACATGAAATAAATACAATAATATGCCTGACTTACAGAAAAGCATACCTTCAAAGTTAGCACAAATTCAACACATATTATGAAGTAAAAATTCCTCTGGATGGGAACTGTGTCCGAAACCCTCTCCCCTCTACCTTCAGCTCATTGGTGTGAGAGAGCTGGGCCCTGAGCTCAGTGTTGGACACCTTGGTAGCCCTCAGCTCAGCTTGAAGACGCTCCACTTTCTTCTGCAGTCGTCTGGTTTCCAGTTGTGCATCGTCTCGTTCCACAGCCAACGCTGATCGACTCCTCTTCTCCTCCTCCAGCTCCGAAACCTTCTTCCTCAGGAGCTGGACGTGGAGTCCTTTGCTCTCGAGTTGGTCCTTCTGTGACTTTAACTTTTGGAGACAAACATACTTTCATCACAGGTAAAAGTAGTGTGAAAATACTGCACTACAAGTAAAAGCTTTATACCGGGCTTTGCCTTGACTCAAAATGAGGTGGATGTTGTAGCAACCTGATCCTGTGTATCACACACACAACTGGCTCAAGCTTTTCACAAGCAACATATTTTAGGAGTTCTATTAATTATATGATTTAAGAAAATGACTATGAATTATGCTAAAAGAGGATGGTAACCTGCTATACTTTCAAACATTTCGTCAAGTGAGTAAAATCAGGGAATATACGTTAAAGTTACTGTGACTGCAGTTTTACGGGAAGTCTCTTACTTTGGGAAAGTTACAGAGATGGTCACACATTTAAAGCTTTTGTTTTCTCAAAGTGTTGTAGTATAACTAACAGGAAACATTTATATTTGTAGTAATTTTGGTGATGCTAGTCTTTAAGAGTGAAGTTCATGGTCAAATTTCAGAATATTTTTTGTAGTATCTCTTTTCGTTGTTGCACTTTGTAGACGGGCCCCTGAGGGGTTGCAGCTTGTTTACCTGACTGCAGTTAGAGAAAAAACACATGAATTTCACATGTGCAAAACCACATGTGACAAACGGCTACTGAAATTTGACCATGAACTTCACTCTTAAAGACTAGCATCACCAAAATTACTACAAATATAAATGTTTCCTGTTAGTTATACTACAACACTTTGAGAAAACAAAAGCTTTAAATGTGTGACCATCTCTGCAACTTTCCCAAAGTAAGAGACTATATCGTTCTGTCTATGTTAATGTTGTGTCATGCTTGGCATTCGCTGTTATCATTGTCTGTACACACAACACCTATTGCACTGTC
>JAPQRN010000016.1:1649282-1672512 GCA_037367275.1 Coranthus polyacanthus
GTCCACCTGAGCACTGAAAAATAAAGTGTGATTCGTGTGTTTTTCTTTTTCTGAGCAGAAAATAACCAAAAAAACCCTTGTATTTACAGTCAATATGCAACAAAATAACAACATCAGGAAATGAAATGGACTGTTCTTCATTTTATTATAACATTTTTGCATAAACAAATCACCGTAGTTTAGTTCACTAACGTATGATATGAAAATGAAATGAAAACCTTTAAGACAGTCGACCCAGGAGACGTCAACATGTACTAAGTGCAAACAGAGATCACATTAAACTCTGATTTTTGTCTGTATATTAATACAGTATTATCAGCAATACATGGCACTATTGGAAATATATGAATATATACATTTCCAGTATTTTCTTGTTGTACCTTAATAAAGAGACTGAAAAGAAAATGTCTGCTCATAACTCTGAAAAAACAAAGCTAAAGGTGGACAAAGAGCTTTACACAGTCCTGTTCAGTTGATGTTTTGGTAAAGACACCCTACATGAATCATAGTGTTTTAGGTACAGTACATTTTTATCGTTCTGGCAAGTCTTTGACTTAACGTTCCAATCCACATTTCAGGGAAGGCTCAGTTGTTTTCTGGAACGTTGAGGAGAAAACGGTAAAAATCCTCATCCTACTACTTGTGTACTGTGTTTGATTTATATATTGATAAACTATAATATTCACGAATTGAAGTTTACACCTCTACTAATGCATGTTTCTTTCCTGTTTTCATCTTTACAGTTGAAAAAAGTGTTGAGAATATTGGAGCATCATGAGATTCAGCCTTATGAGGTGGCGTTAGTCCACTGGGAAAATGAAGAGATTAACTACACTGTTGGAGAGTATGTTGACCTCTGCTGTTTGATTCGGTTCGCTCATTCACAGATGTTCTCTAGCTTTTTGTAAAATCTCTTCTTTTTTTTTTCCTCAGAGGAAATACGAAGCTTGAACGTGGAAATTTTATTCTGAGCGATCAGATAGATCAAGAAGAAGCTGTTTTAGAGAAATTTGCCTTTTCAAATGCACTATGTTTGTCAGGTAAGCAGTTAAATCCACCTAATTAATGCATAAATATTGGTTTTGCAGAGGCACAGTTCTCAGCTTCTTCTCTGACTCAAACCTTTTGCTTTTTTCTTTCCAGTCAAGCTGGCCATATGGGAGGTGTCATTAGACAACTTTGTGGAGTCAATTCAATCAATTCCAGAGGTACAGTCGACACCAAGTAGCTATAAATGATAAACAATTGATGTAATGGAGCCAGGGCATGCATGTGAGATGGATTATTGTAAAACATTAGTCCTCCCTGTATCGCTAATTTCATTTTTCCCTCAGACGCTGAAGTCTGGCAAAAGAGTTAAGTTGTCCTCTGCAGAGGTTATGCGGAAGATAGGAGAGCTTTTCACATTAAGGTAAATTCAGTTTTCTTTAAATAGCTGCTCATTCAGAGGGAATAACAACCTTTCTATTTTTGTTTTCAGCTTGTTTTACAGCAAGCCTTCACTTTCCAATTATCACCAAAAAATCAGTTTGGAACCTCTGATGGGGATGTTTTGACCAGTTCAGTCTGCAAAAATGTCAGCAAAGTTATAAACAGACAAGTGAGAAATTAAAGGAAAAACCTGAATAAATGAGTGGAGAAACAACATGAATGCAGAACTTGATACAAGTTTTGAAGGAAGAGTTGCTGTGAATAAATACAAAGCTGTTCCAAAAGATCACCTTCATCTTGGGATGAAACATTTCTAACCACACACAGTGGTCTCCTCTAGGATGACAGTGTCCCTGTCTGTAGGACACGACGGCTCACTGAAAGGTCTGATGACGATGAAAAAGATGTGACTCATATGATATGACCTTCACAGGCACCAGACCTCAACCTAAATGAACACCTATGGCAGATTTTGGACCAACGTGTTGGACAGAGAGAGAGAGAGACAGAGACTGAGATGTGTTATGTTGGTTTTTCCTTTAATTTGTCAACTGTCTTTGTGTCTATTAACTTGATTTGCAGTAGTTGTAAGAACTGTTGTACAGTATTTCTGCTGCTGTATTTGCCTCTATTAGAGTTAAAACAGTAAAAATGAGTAGAATTGTCTTTTTATAATGGTTGTATTTACATCTTCTCTTACAGACACTGTATAAACCTGAGATCTGACCTCCTCATGACACCAGACTTCTACTGGGACAGAGAGAACCTGGAAAAACTTTATGACAAGACCTGCCAGTTCCTCAGCATCAACCGCAGGGTCAATGTAAATAACCTACCCGACACAGTACATATGATATGGAGTCCCTGAATGTTGCTGGTGTTTTACATAAGAGGCACTTGCATGAACCTGGAGTCTCGTGTTGTGTTTTAGGTGGTGAATGAGAAGCTGGAACATTGCACACAGTTAACAGACCTGATGAGGAGTCACCTGAGTGAGAAGCACAGTTTGAGATTAGAGTGGATGATAGTCATCCTCATCACCATCGAGGTAGGAGAGCTCGCACTGTGACTGATCTGTGTGGATAATAGGTTTTGCACGTTAAGTGGTCAGGCCTGGGATCTGCACTTTGCAAACTGTATGTTGCTGCAGTTGTTTACTTTAATACTAATTTTTTTTTTTGTTCTTTTGATTAAAAATGCCAGTCCCCCTTTACAATATGAGTGCCTTTATAAATGGTTTATAATTAGTTTATTAATTAGGTTATAAACAATTGTATAAATCATTAATATGCAGTTCTAACACATTAGAACACAAGGACAATGTTGACTTGTCAAATAGTGTATTTATTTATTGCATTTATAGCTGTCAGCTGATATTTATTAATAAATTGCTACGATTTAACCACCAGCAAAAACTTTAATTTGACATATCAAATGTGAGCAGAATATTAAAAAATGACCATGTTAGCTATTAGCGCGCTAGCTAAATGTACATTTTCTAACCACGTGTAAGCTGCTGATTACTATTATAGTTTGTTTAATGACAACAAATGCACCTTATGTTAAGATGTAAGAGTGTTTTAAGTTATATGGGTGTCATTTGAGTTACATGAACAGTTTGGTAACAGTGCTGTATTCTGTTAACTTGTGTTAGCAATGCTTTATGACTCTAAGCTAAACATGGAGCTGTACTCTAGTGTATTAAATATCATGAGAACAGTGGATGTGAAAACAGTACCAAGGTTCATAGCTAGGTCTTAAAACTTTATACTAACATTGTGCAGTGGTTTAATAAAGAAGGTTAAAATGAAGACTGCTTTATGGGTGTTTGACACCATCTGAACTTGGTTTGTATCTTAAATGTTAGTAACTCATTAATAAATGGTGATGTGTTTTACACTTTGCAGGTTATAACTTGTAGTAAACTATTAGTAAATGGTCTAACATGCTGACTGATAAAGGGAAAAGATAACGTGAACTAAGTGACTAGATCTGAGATTTAACAGCATCAACCATGTCAAATAGTGAGTTTGAATCAATGAAAGCTGTTTTAGAACTTCTTTACCTAAGTGTTAGTAGTGATTTCTAAAGTGTTTACAATATAATTAAGAACCTAATAATCGTATAAATCATTCATATATTCTTTATAGGGGTGCTCTTATTGTAAAGTGGTACCAAAATGCCCTTTGTTATGTGAAATGATGCTACCTTTGTCACTTTGTTTTTCTTCGCAGGTTATGTTTGAACTTGTAAGGATGATCTTCTGAACTGCTTTTCCAAGAAGGGCATAAAAAGAAGAACAATGCTGCACTAAACAACAGTACTCTGTCAGTATGATGTGACATTGTTTTCTGGAAGGAACTGCAGTTGTAAAGCAGACCGAAACATTTTGAACGTCTTCCTGTTTATGTTGTACAGCATCTACATTTAACAACATACATTTAATAAATGTCTATTTTTATCATTTCGTAAATGTGGATTGAAGATCTTTTAAGTATTTTATATAAAATTGCCATGTACTGCATCCTTGGTATCTGACTGGGATCAGATGACAGCAGTGTTGTGTTTATTGTTGTTATGTGTATGATGATATGAACTGATGATTGATAACATTTCATCTTTACATTATGAACAACGGTCCATACATGTTTGTTGAGCATGAAAGATACCTTTTGTTAAAGGACTTCGTAATTAAAACTAACAGTAGGAAAAGAAAACAAGGTGGCAATATGTGATGTTTTCAGATGCACTAGGGTTAAAAAATCCAACTGTGCGTGCTGTGCTACAGAATACCAAATAAAGTAATTGCTTGAAATGTTTAAGTGTTTGCACATAACATACCATCTCAAACTGTCATTTCCACATTGTGTTATAGACAAACACTATAAGAAGTATTTACAATATGCAGGTATTTATTAAAACAGAACAGTGTTTTATTAATAAAACATTGCTAGTACATATGTAAATGTGCTGTATGGACACACAGGAAACTCTGGTTTATGTCTGTCTTTAGTTAACATGTTTTCAGATCAAGACTTTTCCAGATGTCTGCTCCTGTTAAAACAAAGAGAACACAAAGCAGCCATATTGTTTCTTACACTCACAAATATTATTATTATGTTGAGATTTATACAACAGGTGGCAAATAAAAGAAGAAAGGGTTTTTGTTTAAGGCTCTGCTGATTATCATGACTGTATATTAATGATAAATACATATGTGAATGTAGATTTTGCTGGGTGTGTTGCAGATCAAAACAGTTAAAGTTATAAAAACAAAATGTGCCATGCTGATTTAACACTCATGCTTCTTTTTAAAATTGTAGAAAACCATATAGATTCAAATTGTGCAGTTCTGCCAGTGTAAGCATTAAAATTGTTATCATGTACAAGGTAATATACA
This sequence comes from Coranthus polyacanthus, assembly GCA_037367275.1. Taxonomy (NCBI): domain Eukaryota; kingdom Metazoa; phylum Chordata; class Actinopteri; order Kurtiformes; family Apogonidae; genus Coranthus; species Coranthus polyacanthus. Next base: position 1,654,114 of record JAPQRN010000016.1, read on the forward strand.
ACAGTATTACTGTATATGTTTATCTTCAGTATGCTCAGCTTTTCCACATTTGTTTTCCTGCATAGAATCCATAAATCCATTAAACACATACTGAATGATAAAACAGCTAATAAACACAAGACTTATGTTGAATATACTAATATATTAGTAGGATCCGAGAAAGTAATGTGTGCCTGGGAATCTGCGTCAGTTTTTTAAAAACGTTAAAAAAATGTAGGACAGATGTCTTACACAATAGGGTGGATGTTTGCGTATGAAAGACATATGAAATATGGTAGCTGAGTAAGTAATCAAAATTGAACAACATAAACAAGTGATTAAAATGACTGAAAGAGGCCACAGCATACAGGATGTGGTTTAGTGTCACGTCACAAGTTACATTTCATACCCCCTGAGGAGATTAGCACTTTTACAGTTAATGCTTCTCATAAATCAAAAACCTTCTGAATATATTAAGAAAGTAAATTTACAAAACTACTACCAGTAAATGTTTTCTTTTCTGTTAAACTTAATTACAAACAAAAATGCTTTAGATTCCTGTAGTCTTCCAGTCAGTTCTTTTCAATGACAGCTTCTGCAAAACCTTCCGTGTTGATTGTCCAACCTAGAAAGACATAAAAAGGTGTCATCGTTTTCATTCAACTGGATATTCCCATCATTGAAATGAATGTTTTCACCTCAGTAGTGCTGGGTTTTAAAAATAGATTTTCTGATTCGAATCGATCTTCATTTGAATGATGCGATATCAATTAGCAACATCCACAGGTCGATTATGTTTAGACGCAATATATCAGGGGCGGTTTAACAGGATGTCGCAAACTTAGGCACAAACGCTCACTTGGACGCAAGGGTGAACTGATTAGGCTGACTAGCCTGCGTCATGTTGTCTGAAGGTGCCAGTGTAGGCTATGTTACACATGACTGTAATTAACAGAAAAAACACACAGTAAAAATCTTTTTTAAGTTTTTTGTGCATAAATTACAGTTATGGAAATGCACCTACTTGTTTGGTCATGCTTTGGAGTCAATTCATAATGTAAACATTAATATTTTAATAATGAACCAAGTTATAGGGTTCAATTTACAATTTACATTATTGTTTGTCTTTCATATCTAAGCAAAATTGGTACTGTAAATGAAATATCCCAAATCCATCCTGGATTGAGTCGGGAATCGAATGGAATGGGACATTGTGAATCGGAAGTGAATTGATTCAGGAAGTGAGTGGTGATACCCAGCCCTACATTACAGAAAGCTGATTAATGGGCAGCTAAACATGTAGAGACTTACCAGTGGGTAAAACTTCAGTTGGGTGGCTTTAATCCCACTCGGTTGTCGAGGTGTTTGTAGTTGCAGTTTCAGGATCCTCAGGTGCAACAGCAAAATCTTCACCTTCGCTTTCAATTTCACACGTTTCTCCTGTTGTGTGCATTTCCTGATGACTTTCATCTGTGTGAGCCTCTGCTTTTTGCTCTTGGTCATTGTCTATCTGACGTTCAAGGGATTTCTCCATCTCAAGAGGGAGCACCTTGGTTTCATTTTGAGCGGAAATGTTTTCTTCTGCATCCATCCACACATCCTGCTCACAGTCCTCCTCTGTTTGTTCAGCCACTTTTGTCTGTAGGACAGAAACTTCAGAGATGACAGGCTGACTCAAGAGAAGTCTTCTCTGTGTTTGTTGTACTGGTTGTATTGTTTCTGTTGCCTGGGCACTGGGAGTTACCCTCTCAATTGATGTGATTTCTTCTACTGGTTCTACTGTTTCCACTGACTTGATGCCAACATCCATCAAGACTGGTTGATCTTTAATCACTGCTGTGTCTGTTGATTCTTGGGTCATAGCTGGTTCTGTGGTTTCTGTTGCTTGAACAGCAGCTTCAGTAAGGCTGGTCTTTTTCTGGATCTCACCTCCTTGTGCTTCATTTATTTGCTTTACCGGTTGTATTTCCTCTACTGCTTGAATTCCAATTTCAGACATCTCTGTCTGCTTTACAGTTTCAGTCCTTTCTGTTGGAGGTGGTGGAGAAGTTGGTGAAGTTGGTGCCTTTGATTGCCCAAACTGGATATTCAGTTTAAATTCTAAAGAAAGGCTGGAGGGAGATTCAACATTGCCTATTGATGAGATTATTCCAGTGTTTTGGGGGACTGCTAAAGCAGTATTACCAGGTGTAGCAATCTGAGTTTGGGCAGTTGGTGGAACCTGGGCTTCCTTGAGTTCCTCATCCATTTTCTTCACAGCTAGTTGCGCTGCTGTGACACCTTCCGACGTTTTCTCCAGCTCAGCTTTAGTTTTGTCTGAATCCTCTTTGTAATCATGTTTGTTGACATCTAAAGCTCCTGGAATATCAGATGTTGTATCATGTTTGATTTCCTGTTTAGCTGCAATTGCGGAGTGGTCACTGGCAACGTTAGGCCCAGTGGTAGCCTCCTCCACTTTTTGATCCTCCTCTTCACTTAATTTACTTTCAACCGTATCACTCTGTTGTGTTGAATCATTTGCCAGTTCTTGTTCCACTTCAACCACTGATTTTGGCTCTGGTAGTTTTTCCTTTACATGTTGAAGAACTTCTTGAACCATCACCTTGCCTTCCTCATTAATTATTTCCTCTCCGATCTCCAAAGTGGCTGACAGATTGTCCACTTTTTGAATTGTTTTATGACAAACTTCTACAACTTCTTTGGATTCTGTTACCCCAACCTCTACAGAGTCCACACTTGTCTCAGCTGATGTGATATCAACATTGACTATCTGTACTTGAATACTATGATTGTCTTCAAACTCTACTGATGGCGAGTGCATCATCATAACTGTTCTGCCTTCTTGTGCTGTCTCTGTTACATTTTCTTTGATCAACACTGTTGGAGTCTCAACTGTCCCCCTCAATTCTTGCTCACTTGTCACTGTCCCTATTACAGGTTCATGCACTTCTGATGTTTTCTCTATAAAAACATCAGGAATTACAGATGTAACGTCTTTAAAATTACATCTGATTACTTGTGCCAATACAGCATGCTCAACTGCAGCAGTCCTCGTCTCAGTGCCTGAAAGTTCTAGTTCTTTTTCTCCCTCAATGCTGATTTGCACTTCACTGTGATGCACCTCATGTTTGGGTTCATCTACAACTACAACATTATCTACACAGACTACTGAGGTTTCTTCTGAAATGTCTACGGTTTCACTCTCTATTGATGATTTCTCAATTACAAGGTCAGGTATTGCAGCAATGACATCTTTCAGATTGCATGCAATTACTTCTGGCACTACAGCATGCTCTATTTCAGCAGTCCTTGTCTCAATATGTGGATGTTGACCTTCTTTTTCTTCAACACTGACTTGCACTTCACTGAGATGCACCTCATGTTCAGATTCATCTACAACTACAGTTTTATCTACACAAGGTGCTGGGGTTTTTTCAGTAATCAATGTCTTTTCAAGTACCTGGACAATACTCGCGTCCTCATTAACAGAGGATATGTGAAGAGCAGTTACAGCTTGTATCTCGTCTACAACCTCAGGGCTGTGGTCTTCATGCTCAACCTGAACACCTAGTGGGATGTCATCAGTGGTCTTTCCTGTTTTTTGATCCTCATTTACCTCTAATGCCTGATCCAATTGGACCACAACTTCAGTACTTTGTTGGATTTGTGTGGACATAGATGCATCGACCTCAGTTTCTGTTTCAGTTACAACATCATCTATATCCACATCTGCTGCTTGAGTGTCCTCCAGTATAACTCCAGAATCCAATGTGGCTGCTTGTGCTACCTTTAAAACTTCTGGTTCTTGAACATGTTCTGGTTTGGAAGCATCCATTGGTTGTCCATCTTTGTTTTCTAGACCTAGAACAGTTTCCTGCTTGAATTTGTCTGTTACTGCTTCTGGATGATCCTCTGATATCACTTGTCGTTCAAGTGCCTGTACAGTACCCACCTCTGAATGTAGCACTACTTCTGCAACCCGGTCATGGTCAATTTTAACAGTATCAACTGGTTGTTCAATTTCTTGCTGAAGTTTTTCTTCAGTGAGATCTTCTGCTTCCTGTTTAGGTTCATCAGTAACTGGTTCTGGTGCTAGATCATCTTCTGCCACCTCTTTTTCTAATGACTGAACAGTATCCTCCTCTAGTGCAGGTGCTTGTACAGCTAATTCTTCTGCAATTTGATCAATTTTAACAGCAACCACTGTTGGTTCTTTGTTTTCTTCCTCTACGCTGACTTCAGTGTGTTCTTTTTCAGATGATTGGACACTATCCTCCCATGGTGTGGTTGATAGCTCAGATTCTGGTGTTTCTGATTCTTGAATATGTTCAATTTTGGCAGCATCTGCTTGTATTTCCTCTTGATTTTCTGGATCAACATCAGCTTTGACCAGCTGCTCTTTTGCCTCTATAAGGTCACCTGTTGAGCCAGGTTGTATAATTTCATCTTTTGTTTCTAACAAAGATTTTACTTCTTGCTCTTCAGCGCGAGCTGCAGTTTCATCTGCTGTTGCAGATAAATCTTCTTCATGAGATTCAATTTTTGAAAACTGTGCTTCCTCTTGATGGGCACCACGTAGAGAAACTTCATCTGGGACAATGTCTTCACCTTTAAGCAATATTTCTGTAGACACAGCTTTATTTACCTCAGACAGCGATTGTGCCGGACATTGGTTGTCATCATTATTTTCTACTTGATCTAATTCTTTTACAGTTTCTTGTGCCTGTGAAACACTGACCTCGTGTACTTCATCGACAGAAATTTGAGCAGTGTCAAACTCCTCCGTAGAAACCTCAGATGCAACTTCTGTGGAGGCAGCGTCGTTGAGTTCAGATATGCTCTCTGTTTGGGATGATGCTGCAAATTCATCAGTTTCATCCAGTTTGCTAACCTTTAGTCCAGTGCGTATGGCCGTTGCATCCGCTTGTCTGTGTATTTCCAGAATCGTTTGCTCCTCTTTAACAAATGTTTCAAGTACCTGATGTGAAACAGAACCAGCTATTCTTTCAGAGTGTAGATCCTCTGAAAACACTGGGGAAGCATCTGGGGTCGCAGAGATGGTTTCAACAACTTGCTGCAGCAGCACCTCTGTTTCCTTCATGTCATATTCTGCTGGAACTGGCGTGGTATTGCCAGATGTTTTTGAAGACTCTGATAACTGGGAAACTGCAGAGATCATCTCAGTTTCATCTGCCTGGGTAATGTCTACAGGCTCTGGTGCGGTTATGGCTTCAGATGTGATTTCTATTAAGTCATCTGCTATTGTGTCATCTCTTGCTGCCTCCTCTGTGACTGAAGCTGGAGTGGCCATGGTATCTGTAATTATACCCTCCTCTGGTATATCACTGAGTTGTTGATGTTTACTGATTAATTCTGTAAGCTCGTCAGGTTCTTCACTTATAGCAGGGATTGTAGATGCCTGATTTTCCAAAACATCATTGCCATCTTGGACTTCCTTTGTAGAAATTTGCAGTTGTTCTTGGACGTGTTCTGTCATCTGATCAAATTGGTCCTGCTGGAGCATATTGTCTGATACTTTGGATACATGACTCTCTATGTCTGCCTGAGTTTGTATGTGAACTTCTGTCTCCGGTGTGTCAAACTCAGACAATGGGACCACAGCTGGCGTCTCAGAGTCTTCATCACCTGAAGCTGTTTCCTTATCAGCCTCGTCAGAAGATACTTGGTCTGGCTTTTCGGCAGACTTCCTCTTTTTTCGCCCAGGGAGAAGATTTTTGATTGAAAAAGAGGGCTCGTCTTGCGTAACTTCACTATCAGACTGTGCATTCTCTTTGCTTTCTTCCTCATCCTTGACTTTTCTTTTTGGGGTGACAAGTTTTTTAAATGATTTCCATGTCGACCCTCCGTCGCTCTCTGAAGGACTTCCTGCTTGTTTTGGAGAAGAGGCTATAATATCATCAACCTCATTGGAACTTTCCACTTGTGGTTCTGCACCATGTGTCACACCATCTAGTTTTGTTTTGTCATTTTCACCCTGAGGCATTTCGTCCTCTGAGTCTGATGTTTTTCGGCTTCTTCTCCTTCCAGATCCACACAAAACAGCTTCCCATGAAACAGATGAGTCTTTTCTTTTTTTGCTCTCTTCTGTGCTGTGATCTGATATTTGCTCTCGTTCAGTTGGCTTCGGTTCATCTACTGCAGCTGGGATTTGTGTCTCTTCGTTGCCTAAGGATGGCCTCTTCATTCGCTTTTTTGGAGTCATGAGTTTTTTGAAGGAAGCCCATGCACCCTCCTCCTCTCCTCCAACTTCTGCAGAAGGTGGCGGTGCAGGTGGACTCTCCCTAACCTTCACCGGATGCTCTGCAGACTCTGTAGATGACATGAGCTGATCTGCAATGTGTTCTCCAGAGTCAGACAGTTTTGTGTCACTCGATCTCCTACCTTTTTGCTTTTTGGAGCGTCTTGTAAAACTAGACCCTGACAGCAGCCTTTTTAGAGGACTGGCTTGAACTTTGTCTTTTTCTTGAGAAGTCATAATTTCAGGTTCGCTGACAATAATGTTTGATTGATCAGTTGAAGGAGATTTAACTTCAGATGAGTCAGTTGTCTGGGCTGATTCTGCAGGCTGGATCTCGTCTTTAAGCTCACGTGCCTCAACACCTGGAGTAATCTCCTCTATTTGCTCTTGTTGGTCTTGCACAGTTTGTTCTGTGGTCTCTGCAGATTCCTTTTTCCCCATATCTACCAGTTCTTTGTCAGTTGTCTCATCTTCTTCCAGTTTCTTCTTCTTTCGTAGACTGGAGAAGATCCCAGTTGTAAAAAACTTCTTAATTGGAGATACCACCTCTTCATCTGGATTAGATGGAGATGTGGGTTGTGGTTCTTCTTCAAGTGCAGCATCCACGAGAGGTTTTGCATCATCAACTACAGGTAAAGTCATTCCTGTTTCCGGGATATTATCTACAGCTTCCTCTTTGGTCTCTGTTGTTTTTTCCTCTGCATTTTCAAGAACATCCTCTGATGTGCCATCTGTCAGTGTCGGACACGTTGTTGAATCATTGTCATAGGTCTCCTGTACTTTGTTCACATCTGTATTCTGTTCAACATCCTCGCTTTTGGTTTCAGTAGCAGTTTCCTCAACATCCTCTGGTCTGTTCGGCTCCTCTTTGTTGGTCTCATCTGAAACATCTGTTGCTATTTCACCTTTATCACCTGAGCCTCTTTTTACTGTTAGTTTCAGTCCTATGTTACTGAAAAATCTCCTAAAACTTTCATTAATGTCATTCTGCTTCACCTCCATGTCGATTATTTCCAGGGGTTCCTCTTCATTAGCCTCAGGTATTTCGGTTTCATTAAGTTCAACATTTTCTACTTCTGTGGGTAGATTTTCTGTTTCTGAAACATCTTTGTCCCGAGAAAGGATAGCTGAACAAGACAAAAGTGATAAAATAAACCAAAGTGATAGTGAAAGTGAAATAAAATCACTTGGATTGCAAGAACTGTAATAAAGTGATGATAGGGATGATATTTTATCAGCTGCAACCTAAGTTATGTGTCTGTTGAAGTTGCTGACATTGTCTGTGAGTGATCAGTAAGATACAAATGACGAGTACCCACCCTCTGCAGCAATCTCATCCTCACAATGGCCATTGACGTCTGCTATAGACCCATCTGCCTTTCCACTCAGCTCTGAGATCTGCCCATTGTTTTTGACAGGCTGAAATAAGCACAAAACATAAAATGTACGATCACTTCTGCATCAAACCTGTTTCAAAGTTCAGATCTAAAAGGAGTATATTAAAGGAGACATTTGTAATATTTCTACTTTAAAATATTCAAAAATGACCCAAAGTTATCATATCAAGTGTTTAGAAAGAACAGTTGTGCCAAAGATATCTATGTATTGTATTCAGCCAAGTCTTTTTGCAAAGTGACCATTATCACCCGCTGCCAAAAGAAAGGATGTTCAGAATCAACAGAAAATGCTGAACTGTCAACTTATCTTCTACACTGGTATGTTGACAATGTAGAAATGCTTATGAAGGTATAAAGCAACTGCTCTTATGTTTGCTAAGTTCATTGTTTGTTTATATGCAGTTCAGACCATTTATCTTCCAAATTGTGTCTGTTCTGATCATTCATATTGGATCTTTAGTGCAGCTATTGACAACACAAACCATACAGAAAAATATTCCAAATGGGGATGATTTATGGTTTTACTATGACCTCAACCAGCTTACAGGAAGTCACATTATCTAAACAGCAGAGGTTTAAATTACTTTTAAAATGGATTTATAATGAGTAGACTACATATGTTTGTAGTCTGTGCACTATTTATTGAGGGAAAAAAAACAAAGAAAACCAGAAACAATCTATACTGTAAGGTATTTTATAGAGTTACCAGTGCTCAGTGAATCTGGGTTCACTTCTGCAGTGTATATGACTAGAGCTTTTATTGTGAAAGGTAGAAAGCAGAAGTTGTTTTATACCATGGGAGAAGGAGCATTAAAAGTTACCCTCCTGAGTTAGACTTTGAAGCCTCTGTGTTTTTTTAATATCTCTCATAAGTGCATAACCCTCAGCTACAATACTAATACAAACTTAAAGAAAGTCTTTTAAAATATGTGAAGTGATGAAATAGTTTTTAAAATATGTTTTGAAATACATTCCACTGTTGAGGGACATGACTTCCTGTCAACCGGTTGAGGATTGAGGTCCACAGTTATGTACTCTTGACTGGCTGCTGAGTTTGTGTTTGAAGGAGAAAACTTGTACACACACACACACGTACTGTAAATATCAATAAGATTCACACTTAGGCCTAGCGTTAATTCATTCGGTGGCGGTGCTTTCTGGTTCACTGCTGCCCCCTGCTGTCCACTTTTGTATCTCAAAATTACACATAACTCCTTTTAACTCTGCAGTCAAATTTCCACATTTGAATAGTCATTCTTTTACAGTGCAAGAACAATTCACACGTACAGCAGAATTTACACTTCAACAAATGAAAGATTATCTTTAATTAACTGAGAGCTCCAAAGTCCTGTTTTGTAAACCAAACACAGTCCAGTTGCTGCTGGTTTGCTGTGACGCTCACCTTAGAGTTCAAACCTAATTGTCCCAATTTCAAATCCATGAGACAGATTAGTCTGCAAAGTCTGAGCAGGGAATCAAGAACTAATGTCCTTTAGGTACTGTGTACACTGTAAAAAGTGAGATACTTAATACAAATTCAGAAATAAAAAATCTAATTTAAGACTGTGTAGACTTTAACAATGAAAGAGTAATGACATGATATATTTTACTCATTTGCTTTGCTGCTTTTAGTCATTTTTACATTTCCAAACTATTTCATTACTTTTTTTAAATAATATTTGATAATTAAATACTAGTTTAATGATGCTTTGATGATTAAAAAGTTGTTGCTGTAAATAAACATCCATTGCATTCATTTATTATGAGCTCTTTATTCTGTATATATAAGTCTTGTGAACAATGAGAGACGTTATAGAGTGGACATAAATAAACTGTGACATGCAATATTTTTGAATAGATTTACATTTCTTGAAAAAAGTAAATCTAGCTGTTACCCAGATCTTTAGTAAATCTAAAATCTAAATATCCAGATACTAATCTTATTCAATTTTTGTGAAATATGTAGTAAATGTAACTACATTTTTGACAAATATTTAACAAGGTTGAATCTATTTTTCTTGTTAAATGAATTTGGTTCTACTAAATATTTAGGTTGTATTTAGCACATTTGATTAACTTTTTGAAACCACATTTTAAACACAGTTTAACCAATGGCCATGTTTTTTTACAGTAATACAAATAGTTGTGTTGATTCCTGCCCTGTAAAGACAACCCAAGGCGTTGTTATTCTTTGATGAAAATCTTTTCCAGTCGTCTCTTCGCTTCCGCTTTGAGCTCCCTCTTTTTGCGTGCACTGAGGTTTGATGAATCAGATATTCCTCCTTTAGGTGTGACACTTGATCTGTTACCTGATACGTTGATGTGCATCCGTTCACTCTACTTTCTGTTTAATAAGATTTTGTTGCACATCTACTTCAGCTGGGAGTTGCTTGCAGTGTATCTCTGAAGTATCTTTTATTTTATTTTATAAATGTGTTTTCTAAATGACGTGGCCTAATTTAATTCCAATTTGCATGCAGATTATCAAGCTTTAATTCCAGTGCATGTAAAATGTAGTATCTGAACCTTTAACCTGCTATATGACCTCATGGGTTCGCCATGTGTGGCTATAGGCCTCATTTGTCTGCTAATTGACTCCATGCATAGTTAGAGGCCTCTAATTATAGGAAATTTGAGAATTGATTAGATAAGGGGCTCCTTGGATAAAGTTGTACACTGAAACTGTAGTCCACTGTGAGACGAAAGATCAAGCTTCATAACATGATTATGGTATGCTGAGAGCACATTTTCCAGTGAATGGTTATTTGCCATTTGACATGCATGCACCTGCATACTGTATGTTAGGAGTTTGAAATAAGCAACACTTTGTTTTCAGTCTTACTGAAACAAAATGATTTAGTGCCACAAATGCATCAGGCAAAAAAATATGAAACAGAAAATAACACCAAAAATGTAAGGACCTAAACTAACTTTGCAAACAACAATTCTCTGTCACATTTGTTTTAAAGCAAAGGAAATTCTGATGCATATAAAAAATTAGTGCGTTTTCATTTCATTTTCATTCAGATTTCACAATTGCATGCGATCGGCCTTTAGAAACAAATGAATTCCTGCATTGCCAAGGTCAAGGCTGCCCTTAAATGAACAAAACATTCCACAGTCCACACCAGAAGACATTAATAGCTCTATCTTCATACTCATAGGACAGTGCTTTCTAATTGACTTCCTGCTCAGCATAACCCAGTGATCATGTTGGACACAAATAATCAATGTTGCCTTCTGCTGAGTGCAGCACAGGAGAAATTCCATCTCTCCCCAGGGCTTTAGTTTAGTTCCTCTAAGAATGAAAGGTCATTATTCCTCACGCAGTTTCTGTTTTCATCTAAAGTCAACCCACTGCAACAAAAGCCAAATTAGAAGTAGCTCCTACAGTATCATACACCCGCAAAGTGACAGCATTAACACTGGCACAAAAACTGAAAAAACCCGGGAACTGATTCCTTCACTTTGCACCTGTAAAATATTGGGTTTCTATATAAGGAAAATGGTGAAAAGTGTTCCGTTTAACTAAAAGCTGTTGTCAGTGGCAGACAGAGGCTGTGCTGAGTGCCATCACTCACATGGACTTTTTCAAATCTTGGCTTTAATGGAAATGTTGGCAGCAGCACCTGCACTGTCCTGACAACAAACAACAACATCCAGCCTCAGTGCATTTCTAACACAATGCAAACACGGAATAGTGTTTCAAATGTCTTGGTGACTTGTGCCAGATAGACGTTCGTTATCCTTAATGCACGGATAAAAGAAGACAAAAGAGTAAGTTTGTGCGTTCAAAAGGCTGAGCGCTGAGAGTTCTGTGTCAGCAAATGCGATGTGATCCGTGTGGATGAAAAGCATTACCCTGTCTTGTGTTTCCTCCTCTGTCTGAGCATCCTCCACTTTCCCGCTGTCCTCTTCAGCCGCTGCATCCTGCTTGTCCTCCCGTTGCGCAGACTGAGCGTCTCCCATTATCGGAACCGCAGCGCGTCACTGTCCGGAATGAGCCGCACACAAGTGATGCAAATATCCTGTCCGAAATGTGCACGCACAGCAGCGCCAGAGGGGATGGAACCGTCCGATGTCAAATGGTGCAGGCTGGATGTTGAAAAAGTCTTTTTTAGCCAAACACCTCCCTGCAGGATCACATGAAGCCTATGAACCGAGCCCGGCCCGGCTCGGCACGGCACGCCTCTCGCTGCATCAAAAAAAAAAAAAAAAAAAAAAAAGAAGAAGAAGAAGAAAAGAGCCGCAGAGAACACACAGGCTATCCTCAGATGACTGAGGCAAATGTCCGAGCAACAAGCATGGACCTGCACAGCTGAGTGAGCACCCGGGGAAAGGCGGGTGTGTGAAGGAAATGATGTCCAATGACATTTCAGATCAGTGTTGTTACTGGAAATTGAAGGACATGAGATGGTTAGCCTGTGAGTTACGAGTTAATATGTTTATGGAAACCTATTTTAAAGCCAAGATGTGTTGTGTTGCTTTATAATACGAAAAAAGAAATGAAAGGAAACGCTTTTTCTTTGTGGAGAAGAACTGAATCAAGTGAGCTGGTGGATAAACATGGGAAAAACTGCAGTACGCTATAGATGCGGAACTTTCACTTTTTTTGGAATGGTTGTGTGAATTTATTTACAAACCCCATTTCCATAAGAAATAAAAAATCTGTGATTTGTTCATTCTCTTGCACCTCATCCCGTTTTTGTTAGTGCAACAGAAAAGCATCTTTCTACAAATCCCATTAAAGGACATTTTCTAAAATGCAATAAAAACCCAAATCTGTGATTTGTTCATTTATTTGAACATTTATTTAACTGACAAAAGTACAAAGATTCTCATCATTTTCATTGACCAACTTGATTATATTTTGTAAATATGAACAAATTTAAATGTTGATTCCTGCAACACACTTGAAAATGTTGAGACAGAGACAAAATAAGACTGAAAAGAAAAATCTACAACACTGTTGTGTTAGATTCCGCAAGATCAGGTTCATTAGTAACAGGTGACGGATCATGATTGGACATAAAAGGAGAATCAACCAAAGGCTTAGTCTTTACAAGGATGAGTCGTGACTCAACACTTTGAGACAAACTTCACGAGAGAATTGTAAATCAGTAAAAAAAGAATATTTCTCAACACAAAACTCCAAAGAATGTCAGTCTTTCACCATCTACATAATATAGTGAACAGATTCAGTGAGTCTGAGGAACGCTCAGTGTGAAAAGACCAAGGACAGAAACCTCTGTTGAATGTGTGTGACCTTTGACCCTTAGGTGGCATTGTATGTCATCTCTTAACACAGTCCACCACTGCATCCAGAAATACAACCTGAAACTGTATCACACAAGGAGAAAGAACTAGATCAATTCAGTGAAAAAACGTCTCTGAGTTCTCTGAACCCGAGCTCATCTCAGATGGACTGAAAGACAGTGGAAACGAGGTTTGTAGATGAAACTGTAGTTTCTCAGGCAAAATGTCATGTATGTTTCCCCTGCTAATTTCAAACCACTCTGCCGATACTTCAGCTAAACAATGACTGACAGGGGTGGGGTGGATTGTAACACATTTTTAAAGTATTAAATCATCCCCTTACACACAACTAAGAACACTTTATTGACTTGAATCATTTTACACAAGACACATACAAACAAGTAGACTTTGTTTCTGTTAGACCTATAGATTCTTTACACAGGTACACCGTAGGGCTGACCATACGTTACAACATAGGCCCACCATTATAAAGAAATGAAGCATCACGGTGCTACAGAGATGCCAGAGACTACATATCATCTTCTGCAGACATAAGGAGAACATGCTTGTTTTGTACAAACTCCAGCAAAAATCACATCCTCTCAAAAATATTATAATATATATATATATATAATATGATATTTTGTATATCATTCTTATCTAGTTGTAGTAAATCTTTTATCTCAATAAACCTCTTTTCGGAAACTTTGTATGAAAATTTGAGAGTTGTGACTCAAAAATGAAGTGAGTTACAGGTGCTGAAGCAAAAAGTGTTACAACCACCTCCCCTACCATTCATTATAAATAATACATATCATTTCTGTAATAAAAGTACAAAATTTCTCTTGAATGAATATATATGTTCTTTTTCTTTTGTTCGTTTGTTGTATTTTCAACAGTGTCTGAAGTCTCTCCAGGTCACCATGTGGCATGAACATGAACAATTTTGAGGCTGGAAAGTCAAGTAAACTTCATTTTGAACTTTGTCATGTCAGTGAGAGCTGGTTGCTGATGTTGTTGCCGGATCTTGGTCAATCAGTCTCATGGGTATAAGTCACCATGTCTTCCTCTAATCTAAACTAATCTGTTTATGTAACTTCTGTGAGGACATCAGCCTGACACAGAGCTGTGTTTTGCTGACAGCACCGTAGACCTTTATCACAACTCGAATGTATAAATGAAGAACAAGTTTTCAGATGTTTGAAACAATAGACAGACACCTTCATACACAAAGTTCATCTGTAAAGGTTTGGAGAAGTGTTAATTATAGAGACTCTTAAATAATTGAAATATTTCTGATTATGATCTGAATCTGATCTGAACCCTCATGAAGGACCTTTTAGGTGTTTATAAGGTGTAACCAGTTGTTAATTCATAATTTACTGTATATTAGTGTGTGATGACTTTTCTTAGTGATTCAAGTAACCATGGCAAGAAAAATCGCAAAAAACTGCGAAAAATGTCCTATTCATTTCCAATGGGTAGACATTGTGAAAATGACCAAATCCACCCCTTCTTTAGAGCCACATTACCTTGTCATGCTTTAATATAGAAACATGGTTGAAACTTTAAACGGGTCACATGGCTTCAGACCTTTTTGGTAACAGGTAACATCAGGACATAAGCTACAAGTCATGACCTGTCGGAAAATTGAGTTGATTTCACAAAGCATGAGAAAGCATGACTCATCAAAGTCTGGGCTTGATGCAGGAGACATGTGATACTCCTGCAGTAAGTCACAGTGAAATACTTGACTGATGTTTTGACTTAGGCTTTATCTTTGTCATCTAAATTGATTTACAGCCTTGACAGCATATTTGCCACTAGCTAAGTGAACTGCGACAATTGTTATAAAATGCAATCATATCGGGTATCGTTTATCAAAATTATCAGACATTTCAAAATCAATTTTGTTGAAAATGGAAATCAACTGACTGGTCAAATGTAACTGTGGAGCAAAACAGACTTAATGAAGTTTACAGATTAAACTGAGACATGTGGGCAGAATATAATGAACAGGACAAGCAAATATAAAACAGTTCATTTCCAGGAATGAAGTATGTAGATGGATAAGTATGACCACTGTATGAAACTAATTTCAGGCTCCTGACGGTAGAGGAGTAAACCAGTTATTTCTCAAAGTATTAATCTCTAAACAAGACTTCTGTTGAAATGTTAGAAAGATGAATGATATGTAGCATTTGTCATGACTTTTTTCATGTGGTGAAATTTGATAAATCAGAACATTACTTATGTATCACATCAAATTACTGAATGATTGATAGTGAAGAAGTGTTCAGATCCTTTAGTCAAGTAAAACTACTTAACGACACTGAAAATACTCCTCTACAAGTGAAAGTCCTTCATTCAAAACCGTACTTCAGTAAAACTACGTGAGTATTATCAGTAGAATGCAGTCAAAGCATGAAAAGTCAAAGTGTTCATTGTTCAGTAAAATGGTTCCTGTCAGTGTTTTACTATTATATCTGATGTTTTTGGTTCATTTTCCTGCTGTACATGTTTATGGTTGAGCTCGTTTGAACTATTTTATAACCTGTTGGTAGTTTAATCGACAACAGTGCATCATATTCTATAAGATCATCATATGTTTGTAGCATCGCTGTCCTGTGAGAACCATGTCTACGTAGTTGTCAGCTTTGTGACGATGCATTTTCAGGAGGTGTTTCAAAGAGTTTATTTAGCTTAAGAAGAAAGAGAATCTTCCCACTCCATAAAAGAACACTTCATCCCTCAGGTAACTAATATTATTTTATTATAATAATTGTCATTCCCCTTATTTTCCTGTTCATTTTTACCTCCAATAGATGAGATTTCTTTGGCCAGTTTGTTGCTGAGACAAAGTCAGGCCTCAAACGAAATCAATTTTCTCCAGATCTGTGAGTTTGAAAAATGTCATTTTCACATCAGAATGTTCAGATGATATCTAGCTTGGAAATAAAGGGGTCCGATATTTTCTTTGGTGACGAATGTGGTGAAAGAATTGGTTGTAATCTGTGATTCAGTTCAGTTGTCTATAGTCTCCTACAGGGGTGGTAGTGATTTTAAGGTTCGCTGTGTGATATTTAGTGACATCTAACTGCGAAGTTGCAGATTATAACCAATGGAATACCCTCCCCCACCTTGACCTGTGGTGGAAGAAAATGCAGAAGTCCCTCATTAGAGTCAGTGTTTGTTTCATCTCTTCTGGGCTTTTGAGTTAAGGGGGATATTAACTCTAGTTCACACTCAAACATAGTAGGTGATATAATGGACCTTAATGCTGGATGCCAGCAGAAAATAGAAGAAGAAGAAGTCCATTCAAAGCTACCGTTGAAACACGGAGGCAACCTGCTTCCTTTGTAGATATAAAGGACTCATTCTAACATCATGAAAACGCAGCAATTCTCATTTTCATGTCATTATACACTAACGAAAACATGATTATGAATATTATTACATCACTGTAATTAGATCCTCCCAAATCCCCCTAAATCTTACACACCGGACCTTGTGTTGTTCATCTTAAGTGACTGTTGGTATAAATTTGTAACTAATGGAGGTTCAGTGCATATCCATGTTGTGTTGTTCAGGAGTTTGCAGTCGAGCTCTAATTCCCTGAAAGCATGGATGCAACAGTGAGCCGTGTTTTCCCTCTCACGTTAGGTAAAATTTAAAGGAGCATTACCCAGCATGCCCCTCCTATCACCGCTTTTCCAAGTTTTCAATCGGTGTCAGCAAAAATGTAAAGCACATTTCACCATGTGTTTTTCTGCAGGTCGGCTTCATTTAATCAGATCAGATCTCCTTTACATTTAAAGTGTTTCAGTTTCATTCAGTATGAGATATGAGCGATAAGGTTCGGTCAACTGATTTTTTATATGGCTTTCTACATTTATATACCAACAAAGACACAATGCAATACAACAAACAGTCCAGGAGAAGCTCCACTGTGAGCGACTGACTTTTTTACCCCGGTGCTAAAGCTGAGGTTCAGGTTAACTGCAGCATTAACGAGTGATGTGTCATTTAAGCGTGAGACCTTGAGAAAATCTCAGAGCGAGGAACCATGTCCAAACCCATGACAGACATTCATGTTAATTCGATCAGATACACAGAGACACTGGTGCTGTTATGTGAACCTCTGTACGGAGCTAATAGGTTGAACTAATTAGAGTCACAACTTTGGGTAACTCAAAACAGCTGATGTTTTCTCCACCGGTTACAGCAACCTAACTCCTGAGGCCTGATGCAATGTAATGTAATAAACACAGGGGGTCTCAGTAAGTCCGTCTGCATGCGTCTCCATTTTTTGGTCTTCTTTTCCTGATACATAAATGTGCTCTGCTTAGCCAAAAGCTCACTTCCATTAGACTGTCAGTGTTTTTGCAAAAAGAGATAAATAAGTACACATTTAACACACATTTGACATTAATTTATTAGAATATTTTAAAAATGAACACAAAAAACAGATCAAATTAATATCTCCATTTCCAGAAACATTGGGACATTTTCTAAAACACTACAAAAACTCAAATGTGAACGTGAAAAACTCAAATTGCGATTCCACAATTATCAAGTTAACTGGTAACAGGTGAGGACATGAAAGGAGCCTCCACCAAAGGTTTGGTCTTGTGCGTCATGGCTCAACATTTTCAGATTCAGATCAACTTTATCGATCCCTAGGGGAAATTTATTTGACCTTCAGCTCAAGAAAAGAAAGACAAGGGGAAAAAAATTAAAAATTAAATTAAAACAAGTAATCAGTGAATTATTTGCAGAAGTCAGTCTATCTTCAGTTAAGTTTCCAGTCTACAGTATCTGCAAATGAATAAGGTGTTGTACAGTCTGAAGGCAGTGGGGATGAAGGATCTTCTGTAATGTCCTAGTAAAGGCCAAGAGGGAAAGCCACTTTTGAATGTGCGTAACCTTTGACCCATCAGGTACATGAAAACCGTCATGCTACTGTGATGAATGTAGACACATGGGCTCAGGAGGACTTTGGAAAACTGTTGTCACTTAACACAGTCCGCTGCTGAAACTGTATAACAATAAGGAAGCACTAGATCAATTCAGTGCAGAAATGGCTCTGAACCCGAGCTCATCTGTGTGTGTGCTGTGATGGGACGAGTCCACGTTTCAGCTGATTTTCAGGTAAAAAGGACGTTGGGTTCTGTGCGTCAAAGATGAAAAAGACAATGCAGACTGTTATCAGTGAAAGGTTTAAAAGCAGCATCTGTGTTGGTCTGGGGCTGCGTCAGTGTCTACATGTCTGACCTGCATTTTACAAAGACATACGGTGTCATCAAGTCCACATCTTTTCCCTGAAGTCCATGGTTATTTCAGCAGAATGATGTCAGACCTCATTCTGCACCGGTTGTAATAGTGTGTCTTCATAGTCAGAGACAGTGTGTGCAGGACTGTCCTGCTCCTCTGACCCACAATGTTGATGAAGTAATACAATTTTATGTTAAAAGCTCTTGAAAATATTTAAAATAAACAGAAACAAAA
>JAPQRN010000016.1:1699204-1729374 GCA_037367275.1 Coranthus polyacanthus
AATATCTATCAAACTTCTAAAATAAACACACAATATCATTGATCAAAAACACCAGGACATTTTGTCTCCTCAGATCTGACTTGGTGTTTTCTCCTCCTCATGCTGATAAGAAAAAGAATCAATTCAATAAGAATGAAGATGAAACTGACTTTGTTCATTTTGATGTAATATTGTGAAAATTACCAAAAATTGACAAAATAATCAACAAAATATGACAAAAAAATGATTAAAAAATGTATCAAACTGAACAAAGTAATGAACAAAAGAGACAAAAATGAACAAAATGAACAAAAATTAAGAAAACCACAATAAAAACCAAAGTAAACAAAAAATAAGCAACAAAATAGACAGAAATCCCCAAAACGGGGAGTGCTAAACAGGGAGTGCATTCTGTCACTGTGTTTAAATGAGCACTAAATACCTTGACTGTGTTGATTTTTTGTTGGGGCAAATAATAAACACTAGAACAATCATTGGTGTTTTTCTGCAGGCAGAGGACAGAGTGGATGAACTAAGCCAAGACCTTTTAATGACCAGACATCGACTGCAGGCCACAGAAGACGAGATGAGAGGGAAGGAGGAGGAGGCTGCCATGGTAAGACTGTTGACGGGACGTTTTATCCAACTGCTACAAACTGCTGTCCCACAACCCAAAAAAACAACACATTGACAAAGCACTGAAGTCTGCAAATATGAGATGCTTACTAAGATGTTTATTATCTTGGTATCCAGGCATTTACAATTCTTCATTTCCACAGTTAAAAGAACTATTTCGGAGAGAGCTGGAGAAAGCCGAACAGGAAGTCAAAAGGTCTTCAGGCATCATTGCAGACTACAAACAGGTACGGTGACAATGTGATTACAATAGGACAAATGAAACTTTCAGTGAGGCAGCACACGTCGTGGAGGATGGATTAAAAAATATTGCAGGCATGTATTGTTTAATGATGTTGGAACCTGATTCTGTTTCTTCTTCTTTCCCTCAGATCTGTTCTCAGCTGACAAAGCGTCTGGAGAGGCAGCAGGCCGCCCACAGGGAGGAGTTCGATTCACTCAAGGTAAGAATAGCTCTCCTCCTATGGAGCACGGCTGTCATCTTTTCCACTTTCATCTCTGTTTTTGCTTTGTTTGAAACACAATGTTGTAGGTTTTCATCTTAGAAGAACCCTTTGTAAAAATCTCTTAACCCTGGTTAATACTTCAGTGACTTGAGTTGCTCATTATGTTTCATGTCTGGTAGCAGGTGTTAAATCTTCCTCTTCACCATGACCTTTCACCTCGCAGAACACAGTGAAGGCTTGTAGCAGCTGCCGATGTATTGTCGAATCAGTGGAAGCAGGTCAGGTCGAGCACAAGTCATCAGAAGGTTTTACTACAGCAGAACAAAACCAGGATGAGGACGAGACAGATCACAGAAAGGTGGAGCAGATAAGAGAGGACCAGAAGAAGGAGTCCCTCAGGGCCCAGATCAGGGAGCTGGAACAGGAGCTGGCCCAGACCAAACTCCAGATGGTGGAGGCCAAGTGTAAGATCCAGGTGAGACTAGACCTTCACACACTAGCCATACATATTTTTATAAACAATACACTTTTTGTGAATCTAATATCCAAGTTAACCTTTTAACATCCACCCTTTACGTGGAGCTTTATCTTAGGGTTAGGCTGATAACAGAAGAAATGAATAACATTACTATTATCAAAGGCAACTGTATGTGTGAACATTTATCAAGTAGCTGAAAATGTAATGGCGTTTAACATGACAGCGTTAGTCAATGTGTTCTGTGTTTTCATTAAGTTAGCGTTAGCTTGGTGAGTTTCACCCCGCACTCTTCTCCAGCTCCGCCCTCTTGTCTAAACATGGTTAGTTCTGTTTCAAAATTAGCATTGCACATTATCTTAGGCTATAAATGCTTTTGTCTGTGGCAACAAACTGTGCTACATACTTGTCCCAATACAAATAAACACTAAATTAAAATAAATAAAAACCAAGATGGCAACAACCACAATATCAAACTCGAGCCACAAACCAATGGGTGACAATGTAAGGTCAATATGCATGTATTACACTTCATTTGATTTAACATGTGTCTGAAACACAAGCTAATCTACATCTGTTTAAACATGGCTCAAATGTAACTATAACACTTTGGGATGTTAGAAGGTTAAATCACAACAGTTAATTGTGCCCTACACACAAATGAAACTTCAAACACACAGAAACAAAGTTGTACTCATGGGTACTTTCCAGGGAAAATCATTTTGAATCTGAAACCAAGACCCTAACTGTTTCAACCTCCTAACCAACTTGAAATCAGACTTCAACTGAATTTTAATTGAATTTTAACCAATTCCTACATTTATAAATGTCAGTGAATGTGTTCAAATAAACCTCACATATGATAATTTCTGTCATTATTTGGTCTTTATAAGATTAGAAATGTTACAATAACAATAATAATACTTTATAAACAAAGTACAAAGTGCTTCATAGAAAAAAAGAATAACATTTTAAAAATGACTGATAATAGCATGAAGGAGTGAAAATTAAAATGACCTTTCCATTTCCAAAAATCAAGTAAAATCATTCCATTCATGATTTTACTTGATTTTTAATCCTACCATTTCTTTCTGCAGCTCTTCATACATGACAGTGCATATATACATATCGCTGTTTTCCATCTAATATGGCATTTATAGTTGGTTCATTGAGTGGAGTGGTGAGCTACAGTCTACAGGTCCACACACACAGACACATAATTATTCACTAAATCTTTTAGTTTTTTTCCCAAATTTTCTGCATTCCCACTTTTTATAATACAATTCGTCCATTATTTGTTAAAAAATACAAATAATTGGAGATAAAATAAAGCACCACTGCAAGCACTAATTGGACAAACATTCACTAAGAATATATTACAACAAACAAACAGGTTGCATTTTGAGTTTTTGTTGTGTATGAAATGAAGCACTAATCTCAATTTATGATTTAGACATATTTTCACATTGTTTGACTGGTAGCAAAAACATAATACTGAAGCAAAGCTTCCATTTTGCTTCAGGGTTTCTCACACACACCTGTGTATTCATCATGTTATAGGAGCTGGAGCACCAGACAGGAATCCTGAGCAACAATCTGCAGGAATCAAAGAACAACTGGTTCAGCAAGGCTTTCACCTCCCTACGCACTTCCAGCAGGGGGCTTCACAGTGTTAGCACGCAAAGAGAAACAACCCCCATCATGGCCTGGAATCCCACCAGGAGGAGCACCAAGAAACTGCCATGGCCTCATAGAGACAGTCAAGAACACATGTGAAAACTTGGATTGGAAATAGTGCAGATTATTGCACATGAACCAGACTTTCTTCAATCATTTGTGTGTGAGCTCAGCCGGATGTTAATCTAAATGTATACAGTAGTACAATGAGTAACTTTACCCCCATTCTGAGTCTAAACCATCCACTGCATGAATCTGAAAAGGGCTAAAAGAATGAGGTGGATGCGAGACAGACAATCACATCAGCAGAACCATATCAGGATCTGAAAGGGTTAGTTTGGGTTTTTGTACAGCTTTACCACCTAAAAAAGGCCCACACACAAAAATCAGCATCACTTTATGTGTACACTATATTTAGACCATATATGCCACCTTGCTCTTCAAACCAACCAGACAATAACAACCAGACTCACTTGACAGCAATGCCTAACTTGTCATATACGTCCCATTTAGACACGTGGGGTAGTCCGAAAGACCTCAGAGGCTGACAATTTTTCAAGGATTCCTGTAGGATTCCTGTGGGATTCCTGTGGGATTCTGGCAGGATGGAAGCCAATTTCTACCATGAATATTAAAAACCATAGGTCAGTTTTTGTATAGAAATATGCAGTTATAATATGAATAATTAGCATTGAATAATATGTAATGTAATTGAAAATCACCTCTTACGTCAGGTGTCAGAGATGCCAGAAAAAGATGATTAATAAAACATGACACATAACATGGGAATGGGATGGGAGTCATCACTGGGACAGGACAGGAATTTTTAAAAATTCTGTTATCGGATTGGGATGGGACAGGAGTGAAAAACAACTCCCGTGTCACCCTCTACCACACACCTCTGATTAGAGGCCGTGAATATCATTTTTTTGATACAAATTTCATGACGTCGAGTGATAGCAAATGGTTAGCTCTATGTCAGCATCAGAGTGGGAAGGCTCAAGATGATTTTAAATCAGGAAGGTGCTTGTCTCTGCGTATCTCTCTCTCCATATATAGGGAGAGAGATATTTTACAAGCACAACATACAAAATGAAAGAAATGGACAACACATCATAGAACAGATTAAAAGTGTCTCAGATGTGGTTTGAGATGGCTCTCATGTAGGACACGCCGTTGTTGCAAGTGGCAGGCTTTTCCAATACTTACTTCCCTTTACTGACAGAACTTTAGTTTGTTGTAATGTCTTTTATACTGTACCTGTTATGTCTCATCTTCTGCACTAGAGAGCAGTGTGGAGCACAACGTGAGCAGATAAGAGACAACCTGAGAGCACCCACAGGTGCTGTGACATCTCTATTGTGTTCACCCAACTTTTCTTTTCACTGATGTTCTTTTTGCGTGTGTCAAATACTTTTTTGTAAATTACTGTAACTGTATTTGTAAAGAGTTTAAATTAATTGTTAAAAACAAGCAGGAAGTGTTTTTTTTTTCAGTTCAGGTTTATGACATAAGGAAACCTGACACATCAACAGAGATGACACGTAACTGGTTCTTTTTGAAGGAGGTTTTCCTGTGAGACACCACATACGTTGTTCCTCTTTCATTCTGACTAGCTAAGTCCTGATAAAATGCTGCTCAGACAGACAGAGAAGAGTCGCCAGCCGGCTGTAAAGCAGTGCTTTATCTCTGAACTTTGACACGGCGAAGGAGAAACAGCAAAGCAGCAACAGAACACGAGGAAAGAAGAGTTTTCATTTTGCAGGTTGAAATAGTGTTTGTATTAACATTTAAGTAGCCATTTTGGCTGTGGACTGAAGCAGTGATGGCTGCAGTGCTTGGAAGTGTGTTTGTCACTGTGATTCTCCTCCTGTGTGTTTTGGGAAGTCAAGCTTTGGACCTGCTGAGAGCCACAGCAACATCAGGGAGTGAGTACCAATCTCAGGGAAACTGCTCATTCTCTGTGTGTGTTTGTGTGTGTGTTTGTGAGACCAGCATAACTCAAGAGCTAATGAATCTGTGTGAAACATGATAGGTATATTGACTGTGTAAACTGGTTCATTAGCTTAAGAACTGCATTCCAAAAAACAGCTTTGCCCTTTATGACAGATGAGTATTTTCCCTGTGCAGGTTTTTTTCTCCTCTCACATTCTGTTCATAGTTTCTTGTGGTGATAAGGATATGCAGCGCATTCTGCAAATTTTCAGACCCTTTTTAGGTTTTTCCACATTTTGTAATGTTTCAGACTCATGTTCAAATGGATTCATTTCATGTTTTCTTATCAATGTACACACTATAGAGGGTATGTACGTGATGTTACAGCACTTCCACCCACTGAGTGAGAGTACTTAGCCTACTGAGTGCACTTGAATGCCATGAAAACACAAAAAACACATCTAAGATGGGAAAGGGCTGTTGTGTGATTATGTAGAAACACCTTCGTGGTATGTCATGTAGCTGTAAATTACCTTCACACTTCCCTACTTAGCTTACTGGTAGCTGTTAGCTTACTACTGGCTCCTACTACTAGCTGTTAACAGCTAACAGGCAAATATTACACAAACTAATGTCAGCGTGTCCAGTGTCAGGCACTTTTTAACTAACATTCTGGTAAACACTTAACTACTGATAACACTGACTGTATAGTGTTAGCCATTAGCTTACTACTAGCCTGTTAGGCAAAAAACATACACAGTAACTACTGTCAGTGTCCAGAGTCGGACACTTTTTAGCTAACATTCCTTACTTAACTACTGAATAACTAATTATGTAATGCTTCCGGTGGATTAAGTGGCTACAAGTGAAGTGTAGCTCATTACCTTTATAATTATATATTGTTTGAACCATGTACTTAACATTTGTTTTTACCAGGGTTGTGTAATGATGACGCTGATGTTTTAACCTTGTCAGTAGCAGCTGCTCATAACTCACCATTGTTGGCTAAGACTTACAATAAACACAAAATGTAGTGTAGGTTATGTGTTTTGTGTATTAATCAGAACACAGTGTTTAATGTGGAAAATAGTATGATGTGACTTTAATTTTAGAAAGTAATGGTTTGTTTTATTCCAGGTTTCATAGTTTCCTCAGTGTTGTAGCATGTTTTCCACTCAGTCCTGGAGGAGGAGAGTTCTGGAAAGAAAGTCATGTCAATGCAGACCCTCTATAAACCACAGTGATTGGCAAAGCAAAAACAGGTTTTTGGATCCTTTTTTTTTAGAAAACATAAAAGACTGAAATATCTCATTTAACACTCAGTAAGTATTGAGACTTAGTATTTGGTTGAGGTGCCTTTGGCAGCAGTGACAGCCTCAAGTCTTATGGGAATGATCCTACAAGCTTGGCAATCCTCACTCCATTCTTCTACACAGAATAATTCATCCATCCAAGTGCATAAATGTTGAGTAGGGAGCACCGGTGCAAAGTCAGTTTCAGGTCTCTTCAGAAAAACTGTTTTTTGGAGTGTTTTATTAATTTATTATATATAAAAGACTGCTACATATATATAGATAGATCAGTATTACTGATAGCATTAATTATTCCATTCAATCAATCCAAACTGATCCATTTAAAAGGCCATTTTTAATGATATCAATTACACTTGTGTGTTTTCTGCCTTAACAAATGTAAGGCCCAATCCCAATCTCCATCCAAAACTCTGATCCTTAAACCCACACAGACTGGTCAGAGGCTGAACGGGTTCCAAATGGTATAAAGGAATGAATGAAGACATGAGATTCACTTTATTAATCCCCTCATGAATATTCAGTTGACATAGGCTACAGCTCTTTTTAGCAGCTTAATTTTGTTATGACAAAAGCCCATTTTAACATTAGCATCAACAGGATTAGTCGCCTTTATGCCTGAAGTCGAGTTTGTATCACTGTCGGTGTCTTGACTCTGTTTAACGTCAGTCAGATCTTGTCTATCTCCTCAAAAAATGGGCAAGTTATCCTGGACCTCCTGCTTTTCTTATTATTATCTTTAGCTTCAGGATGAGTCCCCATTAGATGTTTTACTCTCCAGTGATATTGCAGCCAGGTGCACTGATAACCTGCTCTTACATTTGTTTTGAAGCGTCTTTGTAAATGCACCTGTTTCTGCTGTTATCTAGCTATTAGCTTTATAAACAAAGTAGCTATCTTTTCATTTTTTAATTTCATTCATTTTTTCTACCTCATTTTCATCAGATTAGCTAACCTGTAATGTGAGTGCTCAGTGTTATGTGTGGATCAAAGGTCAGGGAGGAATGATGATGTAGGTACAGATGTGAGCACAATGTACAGATTGTGTTTACACTGACCGGAGATTCATACGAAATGCAACCCAGACTACCTCCAGAAGTGGTCAAGCAGATCGAAATCCAATCACAACACATTTACATGCATTAACATGCATTTTTCCTGATTATCGGGATACAGATCACATTTTAATACTAAGTGAGGTCCAAAAGCACCTGAACAACTCTCAGAGCATGAAAAATGTGGTGGTCTGTGGTCTGAAACAAATATATTGTGTCCACCATGTGTGGAGGAAACACTGAGTATGACCTCATTAATACCATCCCTACAGTCAAACACAGTGGAGGCAGCATCATATTGTGGGGATGTTTTTCTGTGATAGGGACTATAGTCAGAATACAGCAGAAAATACAGAGCAGTGAGCAGGATCTCCGACTGGAGCAAAGGATTACATTTCAACAAGACAACAACCCGAAGCATCCCGCCAAGAAAACACTGGAGTAGCTTTGGGAAAACTCTATGAAAGTCCTGGAGTAGTCCAGCCAGAGTTCAGACCTGAACTCAGTCCAACTCCCCATCCAACCTGGTTGAGTTCGAATGATTCTGCCAAGACGAATGGGAGGATCTTCCAAAAGTAAGGCGTGCCAAGCTTGTAGGATCATTCCCAGAAGACTGGAGGCTGTCACTGCTGCCAGAGGTGCAAGTACTAAGTCTGAATACTTATGTAAATGGGATATTTCAGTCTTACTTTTGATAAATGAACAGAAATAACACTCCAAAAACTTGTTTTTGCTTTATCATGGTGGGGTATTGTTTGTAGATTGAGTTTCAGATGAGTTTGAAATATAACAAAATGTGCAAAACTTGAAAGGCTTTGAGAACTTTCCAAATCACCGTCCTTGTGCACACAACCAGAAGACATTATTCAGTTGTAATGTTATTTTGCACAGGCTTACTTTTTAAGTCTTTCATGTCTTGTTTATCTTCATGCCTCTCCAAAGCACTTACTTTATGCCTCCTGCTTGAAACGCTCCATAAATAACTTATTGTTTTCATAAAATAGTAGCATTTCAAAAATAATGATTATCTGACTGTCATGTTGCTACTACAGACTGAAATTCACCCGTGCACATGTTTTCAAACTTGTTTCCTAGTTTTGAGAGATTTAATTTTATATTTTAATGATTTTAGCAACAAGCAAACAAGAAAATAACAGATAACGAAGTATAAAATATGTAAGGAGCATCTAATATGGAAAGATCACCTGAAGAAACAAACTAACAAAGAGAAAGGATATAAAAAATACATTTTCTCTGCATATTATATTACTCATTTTTAATTTATTCCTCAGATCCTCCCTCTACGCCCAAAGTGCATTGCTGGTGTGCGAGTTATCCAAACCTGACTCTGTGCTCATGGCCTGAACCTCTACGCTCCCCACCAACACACTACATCGCCACTTACAGGTAAATACGTCCTCCTCCTGTGTACTGACCTAAAACTGCTCAGCCCTTTTAGTAAACCTGCTGTTAAATGGCAGCAACTTTTTATTTGTATTTTTTAACGTATTTATATCTGTGTTTGTCAGTGAGAGACGCAGACAGTCAGTCATCAAGCCGTGCCATCTCATACCTCCCAGCTCTTCATCCTCTGAACCAATGTCAGTACCATCATCTTCCTCTGATCAGGTAACGCTTTACGTACCTTTAGCAGTAGGGGTGGAGCCGAATACAAATACAGTACTCAGAAAAACACAAATAGTGATTACAAGCAGCGCTGATCGGCACCTCTTCACACTTAAGCTGCTGTGGAGAGTTTTTATTGGTGCATACAGACGTCTTCAGGCCTAGCCACCATTCTGATGTTGCAGAAAGGAGTTAAATATTACCTCCTGTGTCAACAATACAACAGCTACAATGACAGACTATCTGTTTGGAGTAAGGTATGGATCCAAGAGGCTTTTATAACCTCTTAAATTCCACCAAGTCACAGGCAACCCATTTAAGGGTTCATGTTAGATTTGAACCATGTTTAAACTGATGTAGTTTAGGTTGTGTTTCATCCACACGTTAGACACAGAAACTAGAATATGGTCCCTTTCAAATGAAATCTAATGCATGCATGTTGACCTCACACTTATACTGTTATGAATGAAAAGCATGGATGTTCAAATTCTGGACATGATACATATGCCTGCCAAATGATTTTTTTATTGTGAAAAGTATAAACCAATAACTACATTGCAACATTTATAAGTATTGTAATTATTTTAATAGCTCATTGAAGAGCACTTGTACTAACACTATCTGAGAGAAGAACATAATTACACCTTTTTCCTTGTTTATTTGAATACAAATACAAATCATTTTGCTGCCTCAATAAATACAGGTTCATATACTGGGCTCTCTGCACATCCTTACTTTGCAGCAGTGATGTGTAGGTGAATTTGCTGAATGTGTTGAAAGGACAGCCCCCTTGAAATGTAGCAATCTCGTTTTTGAGGGGGCACTAAAAACACAAATACAAAGATTCCTGGTCTTGCTCTTACTGGGTTTTTCTCAGTATAGTCTCAATGTGAATTTGTGTAGTGCCTTAATCATGTACTGTGATTGCCGCTATAAGAATAAAACTGAATAAAGTTGAATTGAATGCCTATAAAACACATACAGACGAGACAGTGATATGTAACACACAAGGACAGACGGACAACTCACTTGAACCCCAGACCTCAAATCCTGAACAAGAACAAATAGTTACAAGTTAAATTATTTGTTACACAATTAAATGTAAAATTGAAAGCAAACACAAACTAGGTTGACTGCATCTGCACCTAAACAGGGGCTTCCCCAAACTCTACTCTTGAAATGAAACCAAGCAATTTAAGCAGCAATTCATTATCTGGAAAGTATTTCTGTTTTTTTCTGTAATGAGAATCTAAAGATTCCACATGGTTACAGTGGACTGGCTCCAGTACAGACAGGCTTGTCTTTAAGTCTGGGCTAAACAGTATCATTAAGATTAGACAAGTAAGTGGAAATGTGTCTGTTGCACCAAGTTATGCTGGGTTGTATGAGAATTCTCTAGTTTCCATCTTCCTTGCCCCATCTAGTTTTTATTGAAGTTTTTGTAGTTTTTGTTATTATATTTAAAGTTAACAAAATAGAATTTCCTCAAGTCTTTTGTATGGAATGCCAGACTGTGCAAACTGTTTGGCATTCTGTGAAAACTCTATTCCATATAGCTCTACTCCAAATACTTTTTTACTTCTGAATTTTTTAAACTTTGTTCCCTTTCATCATTTTTGTGATTCTATAAGCTTCACCAGTCATTTATTTTTCACTGGGTTGAGATGAAATTTGTTCTAAACTTCCAAGAAACACTAAGCATCATGTACAACTTGAATTCTTTGAAGTAGTCGTTGAGTGTTAACAGTAATTAAATGAATGAAACTAGACGATTTTTTTGAAAAATCTGTCTCCACTAGTTTTCACTTTCTTGCAAACATTTGTCATCAAAATGTCATTCTGCACAGTAGAATCTGGTTATGTGATTATTAGATATTTGGTCCTGCACAAAAAACTTAGATAACTAAGATATCTGGACTTAATATAACTAAGATATCTGGACTTAATATATTTCCAAGAAGGATTATTTGAATGTGTTTTCAACTTTTATGGCAAAGTGTTATTGTTGATTTTCAATCAACCAATCACATGGCAGACACTCAGTGCATTTAGACTATTTTCATTTTAATGATGGAGTAAAATAATCTTTACTTTTATATATATCAGCAAGCGATAACAGTAACCTGAGGACATTGTTCTTTTTTGTCTTTTTTTGGTTTTATGGTGGTAGCTGGCCTGTCATTGAGTCAACAGGGCTCTGGGATTGAGCATTGAGGAAGGAGTTGACTTCATTTTGAATTTCTGTGGGTCCTTTATATTAACAATTTCCAGTGGAAGGCTGTTCCATAGGTCCACTGTCGTTGGGAGTAATGACCTTCTGTGTCTTGCGGTGGAGAACTATGCTTTCTCTATGGCTGCTGTGTGCTGATTTGTTAACTGAAGTGTTGTGTAACCTTCTCTTGGAGGTGGAGGGTCTAAGCTGTTTAGCAGGCTTGGTGCTTCTCAGTGATGCAGGAGGGTAAGGACCCCAACATCTCTGTTTTGACCTAGAGGGAGAATTTGTGTGGTTTATCTGCAGGAGTTTATGGTATCTGGATAACATCGAGCCTTGCTTCTACTTGCTGTTACTTTTCAATTTTATTGCATTGAATATGACTGATATTTTACTACATATTATATTTTATTGTATTTTATTACTATTCTACTATTTTGTTTCAATTTAACAGAAACAAAATATTCTGCAAAAAGCAGTGAATGCTTTTATTAACTGAGGAGTTGAAATATACAAAATGAAGTAATCTAAGTGACGTTGTGTGTTTTTAGCTGTGGCACTGTCACCTCCCTGACCTGAAGCTTCTCACTGACTACATTATCAACATCACAGCAGTGTATCCAGGTGGAAGCAGCTCCCATCTGTCGAGTTTCATGCTCGAGGATATTGGTGAGAACTGACACTTATTATAAATAACCGAATGTAAAAATACAGACAAGGTGAGAAATGTGTGGTGTGACTGCATGCACCGGAAACGCCTTTATTTTAGTTGAAAGTTTGTTGTTTCCTGTCTCTCTGTACTGTAGTGAAACCTGAACCTCCTGTAGATGTGCGGGTTTCCCTTCATAATACCAAAAACATCTTAGTGGAATGGGCCCCTCCCCCGACGTGGGCCTACCTGGACATCTTCCCCCTAAAATACCAGATCCTGTACCAGTGGGAAAACAGGGGGACACCGAAGTCTGTCAATGTGAGAATTATCTTCATCACAATGGGAGTTTTCAGAATTTTTAAACGTTTACTAGTTCTTTTTCTATTTTGTCTTTCAGTTTGGTTTTTAATTTCAGTTTAGTTTTAGTAGCATTAGTAGTTTTATTTTATTTTGAGGAATTGACTAGTTTTAGTTGAGTTGTATAGGGAAGCCTTGATTTAGTATACAAGCTGAAAAAGTAGGATGAAAGAATGTATGACATCAAATTCTGTTTGTTTATTATTATATTGTGTAAAACCAATTTATTCTTGCACAACATGAAACATTAACATTGGGAACAATGAATTTGATTTCACCTGTAATTTAATTTTTTGTTAGTTTGTCACAAGCAGATACCACCAAGTTTAGTTCAGAATATTTGTACTTTAAAAGTTCAGGTTCAGACTTAGAAAAAAGCCTCTTGAACCCAGACAATCTTTGCATTTTAACCTTCATGATCATATACAGTTAAATGTAAAAAAAAACATATTCATTCCATGTTCTGTCCTCCAGTTGGGTCCGTTCGAGGGCACAAAGATCGACCTGAAGGGACTGACTTCTGGAAGGACCTACCGGTTCCAGGTGTGTGCGAAGGACTTACTGGGTCTGGGCCACTGCAGCAACTGGAGTTCACCTGTAAATATCACCATACAACGAACAACACCATAAGGCACAGCTAAACCCTGCTCTGTTTCAAGGAAATGGCAGACAAAATGTAATGGATTTTAATTGTACAAACAAGAGTTATTTATTTTTTCAGTTTTTATTTAAAAGAATAAATATGTATGTTTTGTATTGTTCAAAACACAGTTTCTTTAATGTGGAAAAAAGTATGACATAACTTTATGTAATCAGGTAATGGTTTGTTTTATTCCCGGTTTCATAGTCTCTTCGTCTAAAGGCAGCAGTGTTGTAGCATGTGTTGCCATTCAGTCATGACTGAAATTACGTAAATGCTTACCCTCTGTACTGATGGTTTGGGTCATTTTTTTCTGGCTGCAACTTATGGTAATAAACTTATGATATTGAATCAATTGGTGTTATTTTTTTATTTTTTATTGTTTTTATGTAACCTTTTTTTTAACCAGGAAATCAATTGAGATTAAAGGCTTTTAAGGGAAACTGGGCCAGAAAAATCTATAAAATCAATCATGACAAAAGACAGATGATAGACATAGGATGAAATATATAGCAGACTAAAACAGCCAAGGGAACACAGATACGTAAAACAAAATGTAGATTAGGAATAGCATTTACAAGCTTCATGGCTTTTTATCAGAGCTTCCCAGAAAACAGAATTATTCAAATGTAGTGTGTTTCTGAAAGTTACTCCACGCCCAGGAGTCAAAACAGGAGAAAGCTCTTCTACCAAATTCTGAGGAAATTCTGGGTACTCTGTAGAGTGGACATCTACATTGAAAAAAATAAGTAATAATGGCTCTATAAGCCAAATATGGTTAAATACAACCAAATTGCCTCGTATTAAGTAAAGGGGGGTAAGGGGCTAGAAGTAAGTCTAACCACTGAAAGACCATAATGGACCTTAAAACTAGAAAATAGACTTAATATTGTTAAAAAGAGAAGTTGTTCTCTGGGATTTTAAGTAAACTGCCGTTTTAACTTGTTACTGGTTAAATCGAGCTCAATATCAGCTGGAAAATCGTATTAAGACTAATTTAGATATTTTATTAATATCACATTTTTCAAATGAAAAATATGCTTTATAAAATAAATGTTCTTTTTAGAAAAAAAAACAAGGTTTTTGTACTTTCATGAAATTCCTTTTTTGCAGTGTAGAGGAGTGAGAATCAACAGTTGTTGCTAAATGATAGAAGATTACAACAAGAGGGTATGCACGTGATGCCACAGTTGGCTCACTACAGGCTGTTAGCAGTTAGCTTGGTGTGTCAACAGCCAAAGAACCAGCTCTCGGCCAGGAAAACTAGTTCCAAAGAAACACTTTGCTGGTCTATGACCAACAAACACTTGCATCAGTGGAATTATCAGGACCACGAATATCAACTAAAACTTTGTGACTGCCATGTTTAAAAAAACAGAGCTAGAGTAGTATGCAATGTACCTAATCCAAAGAAAATAAACAGAAACAGAACTTTAGAATGGTTGTGAAATTGAACTGGCAGGGGTCCATAGAGGAAACATTTATGGTGTCATTGTACTGTTGCACAGCATAAATGTAAGGACTTAGGTTT
The DNA here is from genome assembly GCA_037367275.1 of Coranthus polyacanthus. NCBI lineage: Eukaryota > Metazoa > Chordata > Actinopteri > Kurtiformes > Apogonidae > Coranthus > Coranthus polyacanthus. The sequence continues at coordinate 1,713,736 of JAPQRN010000016.1, forward strand.
ACACAACTACACTCCACCTGAAATACACTAAACTACATTAAACTTAAATTAATCAAGAATGTAGTTAGCAGCTTGTTAACAATAACTAATGTTAACATACTTCTTTGTATTATTGCTTTTGACTAACCTACGATTATATACAGACCTGTACAGTGTCATAATGGCATGCTTCTGGTTCTGTAGCTCATGGAAAAGCAAACCTGTTCTTAAAAGGAGTTGAACCAACTCCAAACCAAGGCACAAGCAGCAGTCCAGAACTAGCACAAGGTTGGTATTGGTGGAAAAGTCTATCAGAGATCTGGGATTAGATTACATTAGATTAGCATTTCCTCTACATAAAGATGAATTTAGGTGTGAAATGATCGTTCCCAGTGTTATTCATAAAAATAGAAAAGACAGGAGTGTCAGTCCTCGTGAAAATTGAACCTTTAGGCCCTATATCAGAAATCTGCAAGAAACTTGACACTGGGTTCTATCTGCATTGTAGTTCCTGAGCTACACTATAGCTTTATTAAAATCGCATGGGGTCACTGCACAATTCAACAATTCTATCACACTCAATTTGTGACCATTTTGAGAGATATTTTATTCTATTTTATATATTTATTTATTACATTAAGTGGCAGCTCCACAATTGTGAAAAATAAAGTAAAAATTGAAGCATTTGAAATCAACTGTCAACTACATCCACCACAAGTGGGGTGACAAACTCAGAGTGTCTGACTCCTAAAGTGAAGGATGGTGGTTTGGGCAGGTGCATGTAAAACTTCTCTGGGCTGTATGTGCCAGGTCCGGGAATATTTGAGGTGTAACTGGGCCTCTTAGTCCGGCACTGCATGGAGAAGGATGGCTGGCGGGAGCGGTAAATGTCTGGGTGGGTGCTGTTGTATTTCCCTGGTCCAGGACTCTTGGAGAGGTCCTCAGATGGAGCTCCGACAGTCATCCGACCTGAGAAGCTGTAGCTGGCACTGGACGGTTTGTGGGGAACCTGGCAGCCCAGCAAATTAGGAAGCATATAGCTGGAGGGGTGAAGATGGCAGAATTAAAATTAACCTGAAGAAATTTCATTTCATCTGTATTTTTTCCTGCAGCACTTGCAATTCATTCTGTATGGCAGCAAAAAAGAAAGTGGACACGTTTCAGCCCTAGACTCCTCAGCATTTAAAGACCCACCCATTGTCACCAGAAAGAACTGCTAAACTATTATCTGCAATCATTTCTTAACTATGATTATACAGCATCTTTGTCAATGGCATATCATTTGCTTTAAGATTTTTGGTCATGCCAATTGGTCTCTGCTTTGCTGCATTCTTCCAATTCCTGTCTGCAGTAGGCTATGGTGGTGTGAACATGGGGCTAGCCCTGCTGTCACATTACAGTGTGTCATAGTGTTACTCTATTCAATGTAGATCACAAAACTTGATAACTAGTGGTGCTCAGAGCCCACAGCCCCACTACAGCATCATTTTATATTATACAGTTGACTGGTAAAATTGGTGAAATTTGTACTTTAAGAAACAAGCAAAGTTTCTTAGCTAATGCCAGCTAACTTTACAAGTGGATGTGATACTCCAGTGTAGATTTGAAATAATTAATTTGGAAGACAAATTGGAAACAAAGGAGACATTGTCATAAGCAGATTTTACCATTGTGTCCGTGCATTGGCTATATTGGGCTGGTTTGATTGATATATATAGTTTATATATGAGGCTGTTGTCATTATTATTATGTGTTGGATTGGTTTGGCTTTTGCTATTTAGCAACCTGTGAACCTCAAGGGGGTGCTAGAATAAACATGGACATGTTTTGAGTTTCTAGAGGAGAAATGGAAAACCATTTAAGTGGTCCATCCATGTTGTCCATCAAGGCATTTGTCATTATTTCCTTCCTGGAGCAGAACTAGAAAACTACTCTGCTGTCAATGGTCACAGTAAGTGAAACTAAGCTAACATCGCTAACAAGTACCACTTTTCAATTTTGTGGGGTCCGGGGATATGCCATCTTCTGATGGCTCTTGTTTGTTCTGAGCTTGGTTGGTATCGGCTTTATGATGATTTTTTACATATAGTTTCAGTTTACTGAGCAGAATTATGGCTGATGGAATACTTCACTCTTAATTTTGGTTTGTTGATAGTGGATTTGAAACTGGTAGAAGAAAGCCAATCTATTATTTGAAGTGTTTTGTGGAGTCATGAATGGAACATGTTAATAAAACAAATCAGAAGATAGAGAGAGTACTATAGTTTTACTGGTGCCCTATCTGTTGAAGTGGTTGGTGCTGCACCAATTCTTACATATAAAACAGCAAAAGCACAAAAATGTTTCTAGTTATGGAATTACTACATCGCATCTTGTTAATTCAGTAATCATCAATTCACCAAAAAAGTGCACAGAAAGAATACATATACAAAGAGTACAGACCCCTGTCCACAGATTATCATTTGCGCATATAAAAAGCAAGATAATATCAATTAATCATTGAAGCATATCCAGTGGGTCTGTCTTTGGAGAGTATGGGGCCTGTAGGGGGATGTGAAAAGAAGGCCCTTTAATCAGACATTACAGTTCAGAGAATGTAAACAGCATACATTTCCTGGGCAAGTAGAGCTTAAAAAGTGTGTAGGTTTGACATAGAGATCTGTCTCTACAAGTCTGTCACTCAAATCATGTCCATCACTTTGTAGTGAATGTGGAAGGATTGATAAACTCACAATATGCCAATGTGTCCTGACCATGTTTCTAAGTGACTGTCTCTGAGTTTCTGCGAGAAGGGATTAGGTGCTAAAAGGTTATTTCTGCTTTTGTGACTAACTATTGATAAACATGCATTTAAAATTCTTTGGTCTTTTCTTCTCATTGTGGGTCACACCCACAAGACTCTGTGAAATGCTGAGGAAAGCCTAAGGCTGAAACGCACCTGTTTTCTCTTTTGCTGCCATGCAGTATTAAAAAAGTAGCACAGACTGACAGCTCCATTCATAGTTTTTGTGAATTTTCTTTTTTTGTGGGGGTGGTCAGCACCCATCACACACACAAGTGTTTTGAGTCAAGGATGCCACATTCACAAACACAAACATTGTGAGAACTATCTCTCAGAGTTCCTAACTTAGCCTGAAAACATATAGCAAGGAGTTGTAGCTTAGTGATTTAGGAAAACTATCAGCAACTCAGAACAAGAAAGAGACAAAAAGTTTTATCTCAGTGAGTTGACCTACCTCCTCACTGAGGAGAGGACACATTCTTCTGAAAGGTGCATTAGTTGATCACGAAAAAACATTCATTTGGTAATGGGCAGTGAAATCCATAGGACTAATCATAGAACTACTGCTGAGGCACGGTATTGTATGTAATAAACATTTCTGTTGAATATATTATAAGCAGTACTTTAAAAGTAACCTACAAAATGTTTTATCTGTCTTTCTGCACCTGTAACAGCAAAATCTATAGCACATTTTGATTTAAAAATTGCACATGTTAGGTCTCTGTCATATCTCAGTCATCCTACAAGATGGCCAGGATCTGGACCTGGATCCAGATTCTACAACTCCTCACCATTGGGAGACATTTTTTTCAATTTTTTCAGAAATGAAGGCAGCTATTGCTTTGATTCTGCATGACAGCATAGATCAACATGATCAATTTCTTGCTGATCTAGAAGATGATATAGAACAAAGAGCCTATTTTTATTTCATTTTTAAGTCTGCCACTTTTGATGGGTGTTCTTGACTTCCCGACTTCAGATTTAAAATTTACACTTACTGGCTACGTTTACATGCACAAAATATTCAGTTTTGTCCTAATTCCGAAAAGTGGTTTACATGGCTAATGAAATTAAATATTTCACTAATATTGTTAAAATTTCCATTAGATAATTTTATTGAGTCTTTCAGTTAGTTTTTTTTATTATTATTTTAGTTTTATGAGTGTATTTTATTTTGGGGAATTAGGTAGGATTATTTTGAGTATTAGCTTTGTACCTTTATGAACATGGCCCCAGGAGTTTTCTCCTGGATTTACCTATTGGGAGCTGGTACAGCATCCACAGCGCGGTATCTGGTGCGTGTGCTCATGGTGTAGGATGGTGGTCTACGATGAGTGTTGACAGGTGGAGCCTTTTCTGGGCTGTAGGCCCCAGGACCGGGAGTCTGGAACACCTGACCTATGAATGTAAATTTAAATGTTTTTATTTCTCTTCTCTTCTTTTCTAGGCTCAGTTGATGAAAACGAGCCATATGTGAATCTCTACTCATGGTTTTGTAATCTGTGCCCATGATCCGGATTTGTAACATTGGTAAAATTTGAATGATATTCACAGATTTGAACTTCCAGGATGCAAAAGAAGAAGCATAAACATACCCATAAACAAGCTAAACATTGTTAAAACTCAAACCACACCTCTTACAATCAAAGCCAGAGCTGGACAAATAACACTGATCTCTAGGTGGAGCCAGCTATGAGGTGAGTCACAGCGACCGTCTACACTGAAAAGAGACACTGCAACATATTCAGTAACTTCCTCTTATACATCATAGGCTTCATCCCCCTTGCTTTAACAGTGGAATTTACATGTCATCTATGCCTTTGTGTCACTGAGACATGCTTGGAGTTGTACTAAATGATTTGTCTGGCTGGTTTAAATCGTATTTTTCAGAAAGATCCCAATTTGTACGTGTTAATGGTCAGTCTTCCACCCATGCTACAGTTACTCACAGTGTCCCAGAGGGTTCTGTTCTTGAACCAGTTCTCTTTACTCTATAAATGCTGCCCTTAGGTGTCCTTAGTTTCCAATGCTATATGCTGATGACACAAAGCTGTATTTATCTATGAACCCAGATGAAACAAATCACTTAGTACAACTCCAAGCATGTCTCAGTGACATAAAGGCCTGGATGACATGTCCTTTCCTTCTCTTCCACTGTTTTCAAAGTCCTCCTTGCTTCATCCAAATACAACAACCTCTGAGCTGCAACTACATGCTGAAAATGGAAAAAGACACAAAACAGTATTTTTATGTAACATTTTCTTTTGTGTGTATTTACTAAAATTTAATATCAATCTCTTCTCCATGTGCAAAATTTTTACAAAAAGCAACTTCTCCCCAATACCATTTTGGAAAGACACTGCCATTGCATCCTGCACTTAGTATTGCCCAGTATAAGTGTGATTTGTTTAAAGAAATACAATCTAGTCAAAAAATCCAAAGAGTTTTTATGCCTGTACAAGTATTGCAGTGGATTGAGCCAGGACTGGCACAGTGCTAATGAAGAGAGATAACAGTAGGTTCTGGCTATGCGAGACTAAACCAAGAATCTGTTCAGACCTTGCAATATCATCCGTCCTGAGATATCCAAACTCAAGTGTTCAGCTTTAAAAACCTCCCCAAATACTATATGTTTCAAGTGATCATTTACAATAGGATCTGACTTCCTCAATGGATATGTTAATAAAGAAGCTCATCTACAACTTAAAATATAACAGAAGCGTTCATTTCAAGTTGAAAAGATGGATTTGAATGTCTCTTTGCAGATTTAATTCACTGTGCTGCTCGAAGGCTACTGGCAGCTGTTAAGCTGGATGTCGATATGTCAACAATGACCATTAATCTTTTTATTGGTTCTTGTCCTGACATATGCTTTAGTGATGACTGAATCTTCGAGTGCTTAAAATATGTTTATTAAAACATCTTTAAAACACTTTAATATGACACTTCCACTCACAGCTGAGTATTCAGTCCTTCAATTCATCCCTGGACACATTCCTGTTCAGACTGCTAAGAGAATGTGGACGTATACGTCCCAGACCACCTCCAAATATGTCCAGAGAGATCAGATTTCAATACATGTTCAGTGCTTCCTGGGTGTGTTAGAGCAGTCCACATGTGATCTGATTTGTCAGGACGAATGTTAATGCTGTCTGAACAGGGCTCAAGAGTACAGATTTACATATGGCTCTTTTTATTTTTCTCAGTTGAATCTAGACGGGCTCAGTACCTTACCTGTGCGCCTTCCCCTGCCCAAGATGGAGTAGGATGGGGTCTCCATCCGGCCAAACCTGGTCAGCTTGGCATCAATATTGTACCTTGGTCCTGGGCTGGAGTCAACAGAAACCACTACAGGAAACACCGAGCAAATCCTCATCCAAAGAAATGTTTTGACTCTGTAAACTCTTTAAATGCATTTAAAATGAAACTGTCAACATTAAACTTTAGTTAGCCACTGCTTAACAGTATAAAAGATAAAACACATAGGCTACTGAAAGGTTCTGAGATTTCCATATGATTTGGTTTGTGCTAACTCACTGGCACTGCTCATGCGGCTGTGGAAAGTGTAGGCCGGGCTGCTGGGTTTAGTGAAATCATGGTTGATGTATCCAACAGTAGGGGGCAGAATGTAGCGTCCAGGACCAGGGCCTGACAGTGAGACAAGACGGAGAATGACGACAATAATGAAATAATGCAACAGATTGAGCTCGTGGCTGCAGCAAAGCACCCCCGCTGCTCTCTGGATCAAGTGTATTGTCTCTGATGATTTCCAGCTGGAGCTCTTTGACTTATTTTCTATGGTTAAGCATTTTAACGTCCTTCCTCTGCTTGTTTAGGAATGAATTCTAAACAAAGTAAGAATTTCAAACAAGTATGAAGCAATGACTGTATAATACTGTGAGAGATTTCATGGCAAACCCAGTTCAGCTTTAATATGGTCCATATGCCCACACACACCAACACACATATACACACACTCAGATTTATTAAACTGACCTCTTTCTCTTGCAGAGATTATGGGCCGTTTCTTGACCACTTCCTCCATACTCCCGTCTCCTGTCGACTTTGTCCCTTTGTGTCTCTTTCTCTTTGGGTTCTCTGTCACTTCAGACACATCCTTTTCTTGTGTGGCTCTCTCCAGGTGATCCACGGCCTCCAGGCTGAATTATACATGACCACAAGGTGAAGAAACCCTATCTTGTACGAGGCTCTACACCTCCTTTTCCCTGAGGTGCTGTCAGAACAAAAGTTTTTATCAAGTAGAGCCGGATAACCAACTCTGCCAAGGCTCATGGAGAAAAACTAGTGCCTGATTGAGACATTTATTCACACAAGTTGAATAAACAAAATATCAGTCTAAATATTTTAAGTGTCTGGGGACTTCTAAGTTAACTCTACTTGGAATCCATTTGAAATGTACTGTTATTTCTTTCTCCAGCTTTTGTCAAAACACTTTAAACTATTGCTTGAATTTTCTGGAATGACTATCAAATTTTGGATGACTAGAAGAAAGGATTTATGCAATGAACTTATTACTTATTTTATTATTTTATTGTGTGTTGAGCAACTCATCAAGAGAAGCTTATCTCATCTTAGTTGACCTTATCTTTACATACCTGATATTAGCTTATCTTAGCTAAAGTTTAGTTTAGCAATTCTGTCCTGTCAGGAAACATTTTTTAACAAGTGGGGCCAGAAAATTGAGTCTGCCGAGGCTCACAGAGAAGAACCAACAACTGAACTCAACAACACAAGTTAAATAAACAAAATATCAGTATGAATACTCTAAGAGGCTGGGGACTTCTAACTTTACTTCTAACTTTACTCTAATTGGAATCCATTTGAAATGTGCTGTCATTTCCAATTATCGTATGTTACTAAATCTAGTGTTTAACTAATGTTAAGACCAATGAAACAAATGCCTCTGGACCATTTAGTAATTTAAAGGTTCAGTGATTTGTGTGTGCTCATGTACTTCTGGGGAGCTTGGGATCTGTGTAGTGCTGGGAGCTGGTTAGTTTTCAGTTTTAGCTAACTGACTGTATTTCTATGCTAACAAGAACTAGTGCTGAACACTGTTGCAGCTGTAGAGGAACAGAAGAGAGAAGCTGAAGAACTTACAGTGAGGGTAAGGATTTTTGCAGAAAAAACACGACCTGAGTCCTCTGCAGTGTACTGTGGCTGTTATCATGGATGTAGGCGACCGAGACAGTAATGAGTTAATTAGCTCAAGTCCCAGGACCAAACAGACTCAACAAGCTTCACCTAAGTACACGAGCATGTGCAAATCTTCCATACAGAACCTTTAAGGTTTAGGTTAGGTGTTGGTTTTAGATTTAATTTAGGTGGCCAAAGGTCAAGGTCTCAATGACCTCATGACTGTCCATTCTTATATGTGTGATATTTTAGGAATACCTTGAGGGATTTTTTTCTAATTTGGCACAAATTTGGACTCAGAGCTGAACAGACTAGTCGTGACCCCAAAAAAACATGTTTCTGGCTATAACTGCTAGTAACTGAGGGCGCTGCATGAACAGATTATGATGTAAGAATAGTAGACGCATCTGATTGAACCTAAATGTTAAATGTTATTACTGTTTAACAGCCGTTCCGAAACTTTTCTAGCGCAATACCCAAAAGAAAAATACTCTCTTGAATATCTCTTCTTCGCATGGGAAAATGATTTTGACTGGCCTCGATACACAGAATGTTTAGTTTGTGTTTGTGACTGGTTTATGTCTGTCCAATTATATATTAATATAATAGTAATACTATTTAAGCTATTTTACTTCCAATAAATCCTGACCCTACATTTCAGAAAGGCAGCTGTATAATATATGTATGTTTTATTTTTTTCCCAAACCTAGATGTCTTAGTAATTGTATATTTGTAATGTTTTTTACTTTGTGCCTGGGCCCCTGTTCTCAAACTGCAGATAGCTTATCAGGGTGTCCCATTTCACAAATCTTACACACAAATGATTGTATTTGTATTTTACTTGTTTGTGTGAACAAACAGAACTAAAGATGCATCTTTACAGCTATTATGCACTTATCAGAAAGATGAAGAGTGAAGGTGCTTTCATAAATTAATCAGTGGCAACACTGCAGTAATATAGTTCATTTGTCATCCTATTCCAGGCATTAGGTTACTACAACTGAACTGCAGTGTATGTAGTGAACCTCTCATCTTCAGTATGTATGCTGTAACTAATAGCATCTCACTACACATGCTATTAAAAATGAAAGAACTTACACTGATATTCTGTAATGAAAACCTTGGGCTGATAAGTAATAAATGTCAGCTCTTTGTTTTATTTTAGTCACAGAATACATTTTTATGTCAATATGAATGTATCAGAAAGATACCAATTGGCTGGTAAAGTTAATAAATGACAGCAGCTTTTGCTCTGTGCTATAGCAACCTACCTAGACTTAGCTTAACACCAAGGCACCATCTGAAAAGTATCAACTGTGGTGGAAAAGCCCAGGGGAGGATTAGCTTCTGGCAAAGACAACGTTCCATGCTTTCCAGTGTGAGAAACTCAGGTGGAAATTCTCCCTGTGTTTCTACTAATTCTGTCCCTCAATGCAGGGGTAACTAAAACCTCTAGAGCAGAGCCCTGACCATAAAAAAACCCACAGTGGTTAAATATTAAGCACCACTGACTCGGAGTGGTCACAGGCTCAGTAGCAACACTCTGCTGTTTCATGAGGAGATGAATTCACGGTCAGGAAACTCACCCACTGTCTTAGGTTTCCCTGATAACACAATGAACGGTGGGAGATGTGTAAAAACACTGGAGCTGGCTGATACGCAGCCAAGATTTATTAAGACATGAATTCATGAAGGTTGTCAGCTTTTGGCTGCCCACACTCAGGTTATGTTAGGTTAATAGTGCCACCCTGTGGTTAACACTGAAGCTTTTCTTATTTGTAGAAATGCTCCATTTTAACTTCAACTTGCTCCTCTCTCCAGCCTTTGACAAAATATTTTTAAATTACTGATCGAATTATATTTTGGGTATCTTGAAGAATTTACTAATTACCACTTCCTATTAAAACTTATTTACTTAACTTGTAAATAATTAATTTATTACTCACTTTACTCTATATTTTATCTTGCCTCATCTTATTCTCTGTTGTCTCATCTTATTTTCTATTTAGCCTTGTCTTGTCTTATTTTGTCTCATCTTATGTTGTATTTAGTCTAATCTTGTCTGTCTTAACTTGTCTTATTTTATTTTATTGTATCTTTTCATAATACCCTCTCAACTTTTTTTCAAATAGCACCTACCAACAATATCAGCTACACTTATAATTTCTGGGGAACTTTAAGCTACTTTTGAAAAATTACTCAAATGCTAAAAAAGAAATGAAATGTAATGAAATTGCTGAACAATTCAATGTGTTGTTTTTAAAATGGAAAATATCTGATCATTAAAAATGACAAAAACATTTTGCTAACATGGCAAGTCAATTTGAATGTCATTCTATGTAATGACACAGTTTTATGTCAATCACAAAACGGGATTCAGAAATTTTTAGCAACAAATCCTTCTGTCTGTAGCAACTTACCCTGACAGTTAGTTGACACTGTTTGTCTATAGCCAGTCGCCAACATATTGAGAATGAGAATTCTTGAGCATATTAGAGTCAAGAGCCTTATATTACAATAAAGAATGTATGCTGAATATAGTAAATAACAAATTAAATCTGGAATATTTCTGTCTTTTTGACTTACTTTTGGGGTCGCATGAGGAGACAGTATTATTCTGTATCTGTGTCTAGTCTCTTTCTGTAGGGTGCAGACATAACTTAATTGAATCATGTGGTGAATGAATATTCACACCTCTTGTTGTAAATGCACAGCAAAGAATTTCTGTGAAGTTTTAGTCATTTTAAGTACTGAGATAGGTCACAGATACTGGTATTGAAAAGATGCAGCTGTTGTAGTCTGATGTTTGAAGGCACTTTCTAAACAAAAGGGAAGTCAGATTTACCTTTGATCGCTTGTGTTAACTGATGTAAAAGCAGACATGTGCAGTAATACAGGAAGTTGCAGACACTGAGGACAATTGAAATTGAAAGCGTCATTGTCTGGTGAAATGTAATTGAATCAAATAGTGAGGCCAAGATTCACACCTCTAGTTTTTAATAAGAATTAAAACTGCGAAGAGCGATGATAGTTGAATGTTGCACTAAGAAGTTAAACAAAGCTGTGTCAACTGTGCAATGCCTGGACAACTGTCATGTGGGGGCTTTTGACTCATTTCCTGCTTAAATTCACTGTCACCACAGTAACACTGTTCAACAAAAAGTCACCATTTTGATAACTTTTCGCAAAGGCCTTTGGATGAAACGGACCAAATTACTCAGAGAATTTGGGTTCAGTTCCACAGTATATGAGCCTTGTATTGTGAAGAGTAAAAAAGCATTAGTGGTTTTGTAACATACAAAACCACTAAGGTCGATGAGAGGCATCATTAAAAGTTGCTCCTGGTTCAGACTTCGATGCTTCCATGTTTTTATTAAATAGCCCTCAAATTCATAACTCTCCATTACAACACTAAAGCAAACGTAATGCCAAATACTGTGTAAAGCCTTAAACAATTAACTTTTTTGTGAAATGCGTTTTAAAACAGCATTTTTCCCATTTTTCTCTTGGGTGCTATTGTTATGCCACACCCATCCCTGAGACCTCTAAAATGTTAAAAGTCTCACCACTTCTGACGCATGTACAAAAAACATTTTGTGACTTTTCAAGCATGTTTAGCCCCTCAATACTGCAATTCTTTTGGAAGAAGAAGAAGAAGAAGAAGAAGAAGAATCCTTGCAGCTTTTTCTGTTCAAGTTCTGAGGCCCGAATAAGATTTACAGAACAACAATGACTTCAGTCAATGATATTTCTTTACTAACTAAACATAATTTAAGCAATAAAAGATAGCTTTATACAGTTTTAAATATGCTGGTACAATTCAGTACAAAAATAAAGGCAGTGAAATGTCTACATACACAAACACCATCATCATCAGTCACATACTGTCACTCAGGAACAGATCCTGAGTGAACCAGTTTGGCACATAATCCTCCTATATAAGCATAACTTACAAATACTGTAGTATAGTTTGTTACTTTTTTCTTTTACATGAGGACCACAGTGAGAGATAAAGCTTTGGTTGGAGTATCCATTGATGTCGAACAGCCACTAGATGGTGCTTTGGATCCACAGGAACACTTCTCCTGGTTAGTTTGAAGCTGTTTTTTTCTCATTTGGTCATCTTTGTGTACATTTAGAGCATGTACACAGTTGTGTTTACTCATGTCCACATTATGCTACAATGCTGTTTGGCAAAGTCCACCTTCTGAGTCCTTTCCAGCTGCACTTTTTTAAGTAAAAAGTGCTCATGTTGAAAGGAAAAATGCATAAAGGAAGAAAATTCCCCACAATTTCTCTTTCTCATGGCAATGACTGGTATCAGCACGAAATGTCCAGAGCAAATAGTCTTTATAATTCCAATACAAGAAAATATTCTCTCTTTCTTACTTCTCACACTCTCAAAGACACAAATCACACTCACTCTGTTCTTGTCTTGATTCGGTTATCGCTTGTGCTACGATTTATCCCCTTGGAGAACCTAAATTAAAAGACAAAATCTGTTAAAAATCAGCTTTCTTTATGAAACAGACTGTTTTTACTTTGCATGTCCGTGTGTGAAGAATGTGTGTGTGGGTGTGTGTGTGTGTGTGTGTCTGTGATTAGATTTTGATGCATGTGTCCATGTGCGTGCATGCCTCATTCTCCTGCATTAGTGATGCTTACCTACCTGGTTGCGAGCTTTGTGGGATTTCTGCATCAGCACTCTCCACTGGTCGTACAGCTTCATGGACATGCTGCTGCAGCCATAGGCGTGTTTCCGTACCCAGCCGAAGAACTGCTTCAGCTCCCTCCGCAGGGTGGAGTTGGAGTCTCCATTGGACTTGGAGTCACATGAACCCGTCATCAACCGCTCTGCGTGAAGAGAAGAGAGGGGGCGGGTACAGAATTTGTTTAACTAGAAGCTTTGTAATAAAATGTGTCTCACGTTGGAAATGGAGAGAAGGATCGGAGAGGAGAAAGACACAGAAATGACAGAGCAGAAGCAGCAGAGAGTGCAGCAAAGACAAAGTGAGACATTGCTATGCACAGTATGTGTGTGTTCCATTTTTAGATATTAATGGGAACTCGGATATTTCAGGCACTTGGATCTGCCTGATACTTTTTGGAGATTTTGGACTATGTTTTTGTGGTGAAGCACAAAAACACATTCAGTTTTTTTAGCTCATTTGTCGCATTACCTTTGTGTGTAGTATTTCTTCACTTTGTTTTGAACTTGATTCAATATCATTGCAAATGAGTAGGGTTGGGCAATAACAAGACAGTTACTGGTATTGTGATATATCTTTATACTGTGACTGTGCTGGGTGATCTGGCCAAAAGATCATATCTTTTGAAGTAGAATCACGATCCACGAGCTGAATCACAATTTTCTCTCCTCTTAGAAGTACAACCAAACCATAACCAGTTTTCCTCTAGTGTTCTCTGGTTTCTGGAGGTTTAGTCTGTGTGTGATGGCCTTTTGTTGTTGTATCTCACAAGAAACTCAGTGTTTTTGCATCATTTTTGAAAACATTATTGCAATATTTTGACAGTATCTACATGAAGTAAACATAACTCTACATATTCCTGTCCTTCATCTGTGACAGCTGTAGTGCTTTATTAGACTGTGGCTTCATTTGCCCCAATGGAGTTTTATAATGAACCAAAAATGTACGTAACTCTAACGCACTAATTCACTTCAAGTCAGACCAGCAGCTCACAGACTTAAGGTAATTCTTATTTCTTACCTCTTATTTCTTCAGAAGCAGCATTATAGTGATCATTATATTTATGACAATATATATTTTTCTTTTGTCTTTAGGGTTTATTTTGATCACATTCTCAGTTAAAACACTTTCAAACATTTCAATATTTTGTTGTTTTACTTAATTTTACTCATGTGTATTCTGACGTTGAACAATTATTTTATCATTAGAAGTTTTGAATGTTCTGCCTCAAGTTTTGTGAAATGTTCTGCTGTTTGGTAAGTGTCACAAAAATCACGAAAAATAAGCACTAAATCACAAAATCACAGACTAAAGTTGTGTTTTTGTGTTAATGCCTTTTGTTTCATATTTTACATAATTTTCATCCTGTTGCTTCTTTTACATATAGTTTAAAACCATTAACAGATATGAAAATCTACGAAAATACTGTGACATTTTTGTCCATATCATCCAGCTCTAGTCTGAGTTTAAATAATGGTCGATTGATTGATTGAGTTTGGCATTTTAGCTACTTCATTTACTTTGTTTATTTGGATACCTAAATGTTAATATTTGGCTATGCTAATGCTAACACTGTCATGTGAAACACCACCAAGTCATTTCAGCTTCTTAACTGCTCAGTACCAGTAACTTGTTGTGCAACTACCACAGCTATTATTATGCCACTTATGAGGAATTATAAGGGCCTTTTTACCCATTAACTAACTTATTAAAAGTTAATAAGTTGATAAGTAAGTTAATAAGTTAATATAAAATATCACCAATAAATCCATAACTTCATGTTTTTTTAACACGCCATTTATATTTTCAACAACTTCACTGTTGAGTGTAGGGATGTAAAAAGCACAGGTAGCTGTGGCTTAGCCACATCCATCCATGAAATTGAGTTGGGTCTTTTCATCTATTCATCTACAAGCCTTTTGTATCATAACCTATTCCTACCAAAACATTACTCAACCAAAGTCTGTTTTGGATAGGATTTGGTTTGGTTTGATTTGACCAGTGCATCTGCCAAAAGTAATACAATTCTCTTTTACAAGGCTCTAGGTTTCCAACAGTGGGAGAGAACTGTGAGATATGTAGTACACCAAGATATACAACAACTTTTAGTGGAACAAATTGGCTCTTAAATTGAATCAAAATGCTCTCAAAAGCTGGGATCAAAAGCAAAAAATGCCTTCTGAGTACATTTCTTACTGTGTGTAATGTGTGTACTGTGTGTGTGTGTGTGTCTGTGTGTGTGCTCACCACTGTGGGGTGTGGATGCAGCAGTTGGATGGCTCCACTCGCTCCAGATGCCAGCTTTACGAGAGCCGTAGATGCCCACGGGGTTACAGCGGACCTGAAGAAAATACAGCAATTATAAACTTTGAAACATAAAGCAACTCTGAAGTCTACTGAAATCACAGACTGATATAAAAAGTGGATGAAGCTTCAGTGACTTGACTGCTGTTTTGAAATCTTGAGTATTTTGCCCATCGCCATCTTTTTTTGTGGAAACAGAAGTGGCCATATTTGGATAAGAGGGTGGAGCAACGAGGAAGAACGAGGGGTGATACCGACCACAACAACTAACACTGTCACGTTAAACATCACCAACTAATTTCATTTGTGATAAATGTTACCACATATAGTGAAGTATATGAACAGAAGTGACCACATTTGGACAAAAGGGTGGAGCTGGCGAAGAGTGAGGGTGAAACCCACCAAGCTAATGCTAACTTAATAAAAACACAGACCACACTACTAGCTAACACTGTCGTGTTAAATGCCAACTAATTTCAGCTATTTGATTAATGTTAACACACACAGTTGGATTTGATAACAGTAAGGTCAACTAGAGATTAGATAGAGATAGTGGATTTTTAATGGCCGATAATAACGATAGTTTGGAGCAGGAAATAGCCAATAGCTGATGAATGGGCTGTTCTTTCTGAATCAATCACGTTAACACTGGAGCTTTACTTTCATCCCATTCCTGTCTTCGAATAATTGTATTACTGTAGAAAACTG
>JAPQRN010000016.1:1740482-1754103 GCA_037367275.1 Coranthus polyacanthus
CCTTGTACGGACTGTAAAGCCCTTTGAGGCAAATCTTGATTTGTGATATTGGGCTATATAAATAAAAGTGAATTGAAATTGAATAGATGTTTCAATGTGTTGTGTGAAAAATGCAGATTTTCAAAAACATTTTTAATGTTCTGCCTCTAGATTTCTGAAATGCTCTGCTGTTTAGAAAGTGTTTGTCATGTTTTGACCATAAAGAACTGAGAGTTTAAAGAGTTTAAAACGACAAATAACCGTCTGGTTTCTCCAACTTCCATTCAGGACAAAAAATAAGCCTTTAAACTAAAAAGAAATAACAACAATAACATATTTGACCATGTTACCCATCCTTAGGGCATTTTCACACCTGAATGTCTGAACCATGGTTCATCTATTTATTAGATTATTATTTTATACATTTGGTCCAGTCAATTTTCCTTCCACACAGTAATTTTGAGATTGGAATATAATGGACTAACACGTCCATTTTTTTGATGATGATAGCCTCGTGTAACTTGTAATTGGTCCGAAAGTGTGAACTATCCAAAAACTATTTTCAGATTGTCCATGAACTGAACCATGGCTTGATCTGAACTGAGACCGCCATCTGTTTGGTCCACACCGTGGTCCAGCGCAGGTTTCACACCTGCAAAATTGGTTCAGTTCAAACTGAAAAGTCTGATCCAAATGAGGTAGAAGTGAAAGTGCAGTAAAAGTACAAATGTGAGTAAGCATATGTGTAATCAGTGTTATAATTATGACGGGGTCCTTGGAAAATGTTCTCCTCTGTAAGGGGTCTCTAGCCCCAAAAGGTATGAGGGTCCCTGGTTTAAACAGTCTTGTTTGTTTATAACTTGTCTGGTTGCTTTACAGCTGGTGTTCCCCAGTAAAACTTTTATTGCAGCAATGTTTCTGCAATTACTTTAGATAGTATATTTTATTATACGCAATATAAATAATGATCAAAACTACAAAAAATGGTCCCAAGTTTTAGCCTGTCCTTCCCAGCTTGGTTTTGGGTTTGGCTTCATTTAGGTTCAGGATGAGGTTAGAGTGAAAATATGTTTCAAGTAAGTTTATTACTATATTTATTACTAAATATTGTTTATTATGTTATAAGACACCACAATAACGAAAATACCCAATAAAAAAAGTTTTACAGATTTTTTCTCTAACAATAGGGGTTAGGAAATATATTATGCAATGCTGGTCCCCACAAGTCCCACTGTGTGTGTCTCTGTGTAACATGTCAGACCTATAGCCTATGAGTGATAGTGCGAGTAATGGACCACACAGGTGGTCAAAGCGTCATGCAGTGACACACTCATGGAGGCCTCTCACTGGCCAGAAGGCAGAATACTAAACATAAAATACAGCCACAACTGTGTAGGGACACTTCACAATCTGCCCACAAGTTCCTTGTTGTTTCCCTTTACAGCCATTTCCTTTCCACTATCACCTCTTTGCTGTAATCCATGGCTCACTCCTCTGCTGCTCTTTGTTTCTCCTCTAACATGCCTTTACTTCAAGAATTCCTCACAGTAACAAAGAGAGGCAATGCAGATACCACACATTCCTCCTAGACATTTAAGGTTATTCCAAGTTTAAAAGCATCTTATACACTACATAGTACACTAGTGACAAACTTGAACTTACTACCAACGTAGAGGCAGGAGCCGGCCAAGATGTGTCCCTTGTGGTTGTGACAGACCAGGTTGTCACCAGATTTTTGCCTGGAGGCATTTAGTCCGGCCAATGTCACACTGAGGTTGGTCGGGCTCAGCACTCTGTACAAGGAGCCGGGCAGTTGTTGACCATTCAGAGTCCAGAACAGAGAGCTGGCGTGGACGCCGAGGTCGGGGTGGACCCAGCAGCTGGCAGTTAGGTTGGACCCCATGCGGAGGACAGGATCCTGGGGGTAGATGACTGCTACATCTGGACGGAGGAGGACGAGAGGAACATTAGAGGAAGACACTTAGCATAAGATTGTGCCCAGAGGCTCGTATGCTTTACTGGTGCTTCTCTGTTGCTTTTAGTGAGTGTTTTTAATTGAATTTGTAGTTTTAGCTTGTTATCTTCTTGATATGGACCATATTCAAATAGCAGCCATTTTCCTGTGATGTCACTGTCAGGATGGGAAACTCAAATGCTGTTATCAAAAGGATAATGTCATACTGCTGTGTTCAAGTCATATAAATGCAATCAATGTGATAAGTCATTATCATATCACTGTTAACTGATTGATCAGCAACTGAAAAATCATATTTCAAAGTAAAACAAAATATTTGATAACACACAAAGTACTGTTACACAACAGCTAACATTAGCATTCAGCCACTTTGTTTGATACAGTTACATGATACGATGACAAAGGCATCGGTACATTCTGAAATATTTAAGCAAACAAATGTTCTGGTTGAGAAATGTTTTGGTCAGTCGGTAACATTCTAGTATGTAATGCTATCTAGTAGTAAAGTTAGCTAGTAAGTAGCTGAACACTAACGTTCACAGTAGTTAATGGGTATTGCTTTGAAATATGATTCAATGTCCCACCAGATTTTTACTTTTCATTTGCTGACCAAACATGATAACAATTTGTCAGATTCCCTGTGTTCATATGGCTTGAAGCAGTATGACATTATCCATCTGGTAACAGTATTTGAGCCTCACACACAACGAACATGACGTCAGAGGAAAATGGCTGCCATGTAAATATGGTCCATGATAGCGACTCCTGACTTTTGCTTTCAAGTTCCTTGAATTTTTCCATGCCATCTATATGACATCTACATCTGCTTCTCAACCAGAATGCTCCTTCTCCTCCTTCTCCCCAGTCGATGCTGCAGACATCATGGAGCTGGCCACAAACTCATACAACTCCATGTGCTCCCTGGATCCAGTGCCCACCGCCTCCATTTATTGTCAGTGTGGTCAACACCTCTTTCCCGTCTGACACTAGTCAAGTTTCCATCCAAATCTAGTGCAAATTTGAACCATATTTGAAAAAATTGGTAAAAGACATTTAGGCAGGTTTCCATCCACTACTGTGAACATGAGGAGTTGGTTCATGGAGGTCAGCAGTAGGTGCATATGTGTAATAGTGTCATATTTTAACTTTTGTCCAAAAAACTCTGAAGTTGGCTTTAGCGTTTCCCTCTGAGCCACTGGTCAACATCTGATGCTTCAATGTTTCAAACTCTTCCGCAGTTTGTCAAAGTGGTTATCTAACATTAGTTTCTGCAGCTCTTCAAACATGAGGGTGTTTTGTTGCTGTTTACATCAAATCATTTCTGTTTGTTTCTAGTACTAATTCATACATGCACATTTAATTACATTCAGTCATCACTGAATCTGTTTCTATTGCACTTGAATTCACATTTAGATTGTGTTGATACATCAACTTTTCCACCTCTTTCAAGCACAAAAAGATAAGATACTACATGATTTTTAAAACATTTTTGGCACTCATTATATTCTGATAATGGCTGCTCATTTTAAACTAGAGCCATCAGAGGACGGCATACCCCCCACAGCCCCAATAAAATTCAAAAGCGGTACTTGTTATTGATGTCGGCTTAGTTTCATACACCCACCGACAGCAGAGGAGTCAAGTAGTTTCTCAAGCAGTACATGAGTAGTTTACTGGAAAAATATCAAATGATTTTCTAGTTCTGCTCCGGCAACCAAATGATGACAAAAAACATGACGGACAATAAAGTACCAAAAGGTACCACACCTACACATAACTGATAGATTGTAGCAAGTGTGGTGAAAAAATATTGACTGTTTTTCCAGTTACGCTCAGGAAAAAAATGTTGACAGACATGCTGATCACTATATCCTCCAGGGGGATTATATGCCAGGGGGATACAAAACTAGGAATGCACCTGGATGAGCCATATAATTTTCAAGACATCTCCAAGCTCCCTTTCCTCGACAGAAACAAGTTGTGTCCTATCAACTACTGGGTATTGGTTTGATGCCGTGCTCATGGCAGGGAGTTTGCTAATGCTAGCAGCAGGAAGCAGCAACAGCCAACTTTGCAGCAAACTCCAGGGAAGATCCTGACCATCACTTCCTGACTCTGTTACAGAGATCTTCATCTGTGAATGTGTTACATTTTGTCTGGATAACTGTAAAGGCCTGGACAGACTCCAGTATGTCCATATGTCCAGTATGTCCCATCATAAAACCCTGGCAGCACATCATATGCACCATACAGCGTCTCTGCTGGCTCCTCATCAAGTAATGTGTGACATTTAAAGTTCTCCTCCTCACCTACAAATGTCTCCATAAACTGGGTTTTAAGTACCTGTGCACTGTGACCTCCTGCACACCCACACAGACTTTACAGTGCTGCTGCTCCTATGCCCTGGAACACTCCTGCTTCAATCTACAATACCAAGTCCGTTTCTATTTTTAAGTCTAGACTCACGGCTCATCTTTTTAGCAAGAATTTTTCGTTAAATTTGTGTAGTAAGCTTTTGTGTCCTTGGGTTATTGAAAGGCAGAATAAATCTAGTACTATTTCTTCAGCTGGTGACAGTTCCAAAAATTAGATAATTATCAAAAATGATTCCGCCGCTGCAGCCGTCCAAGAACAACCTGGAGGATCAGGTTAGCTGTCATTTATCCACCAAATTTATGACCTACAACATTCGGTGGGATCATCCAATTCAGAAGGCAAACAATAAGAACAAAGTGTGTATGAATGTCGGGCTCGTAAAAAGTATAATATGACTTTTGCGGTTAGTCGAACTAAATGGGTGACTGGCAGCAGAGATCTCAGAGCACAGTGGAGCAGCCAACTAAAGATATAATGTCAATACCAAACCTGCCTCATAATACAGTAAAATGTAAATGTCCTAACCACATTTTAGATTTGGCATCTTTGTTTGCATTCATTCATGTTGAATTACAGTAAAATGTGCAAACTGTGACTGTCCTAGAGGTTAGAAATCAATCTGAAAACTGGGGCAAGCAATCATGTTCACTATGCATTATGTAACATCCACCAGGACAGAGATGACCAGTTGAAGAGTTAGAGTTAGGGTTACATTTAAACCATGTTTAAACTGATGGACTTTAGGTTGTGTTTCAGCCACATGTTAAACACAGAAACTAGAAGATGTCAAATGAAGTCAAATACATGCATATTGGCCTTACACTTCTTCTATTCAAAACCAAACCCTGACCCTAACTTTAACTTAGGGTTCCATGAAAAAGCTGGATGTTAAATGGTTAAAACATGAAAACATTTCTTTTTTAACTATTAAAAATGTTATCATGATTAAAAAAAAGCAGATAATAGCAGATAATATCTACAATTATCATTCATTTCATCAAGTCATTATTCATTGTAAGTTGTAAAGTTGATTTTTGGTCTCAAATGAAAGTTGAAGAAACCATTTGGTTATTTGTAGTTTTAAATTATACACAAAAAAACATAACAAGTCAAAAAAAAACATAAAAGAAGCAAAGAGACAAAAAAACAAAAATCACACAAGACAATCAACAAAACAAAATCACACCTGTAGTTTCTCCAAGCAGCGGAGAAATCGTTCAAACATTCAGAACAATTGATAAGGATAAGATCTTTTCTCAACATCAAAATATGCTGGAGTGCAATTAAGTCAAACAATAAAACATTTAGTGTTTTATCTGACAGTGGGAATGAAAATAAAACCTAAAAACCTAAATATTTACAGTGGGATGACGATAATTATATAGCGACATAAAATAACATTATGATAATCATAGGTGCTGATCTCAACAGCATAATGTCAAGATATAATATAAAAATTCTATTGCGATATAAAATTATACCATGATAATTGCAAAGTAGAATGCAAGAAGAGGTTTATTTTCTCCTTATTGGAGGATTTTTCAAAAATGTTGCCCACCTAAGTAGACACAGCCCTATGAAAACATGTAACTAAGATGATTTCTATTAAGCAGCGAGTGAGTGAGAGCATCAGCACATTGTCAGACCTCTTCAAATCTGTGCCCAAGGCCATGTCCATACAGCTGCCAGCCGCCTCCAATGAAAAACATTGTGTGGTCCTTTATGGAGAGGCCGCCTTTGAAAACATTAATTTGACTGTAACTCCACACCAGCATTAATATTATTAGCTTTACACATCTGCGCATTTATGCACACACATGAAGACAAACAAACACAGAGGCTGGTTATCTTTGTCACCAGATAGGGGTGAAATGTACAGGCCTGTGATTATACTCAATAATATGCTGATCCAGCTGAATAACAATCAGTGTTTATTTTTTTTTGAAGCGCGGAGGAGTGGACATTGCCCTTTAGAGCACGGTGTCAAACCCCATAAAAACTTCTCTGAAGTTCAAACACTACAGTGAGAGACACAATTACCGCTGTTTATTGTCTCTTCACGAGATGCTGAGTGAAGGAAATGGCTTGTAAAATATTATTTGTTTGGAGAGGCTGAGGCAGCCTGAAGCACAGCATGATCAGGATGAGCCTGACCTGCTGAATGCTGGGGAAGGCTTTTCCAACGAGCGCTGTCCACTGTGGACACGGCTTTTCTTGCAAAAATTATGAGGCAAATTTCATGCCATCTCCAGCTCTCGACAAAACTCTGTGTCTCTCTGTGTGTCTTTAATGCTTCTATAATGATGTTGATCAATGAAATGATCTTGTAGTTCCTTCTTTAAGTTTGGAAATAATGTCAAATGTAGGCAGGGTTTTTCCTGCAAAGAAAACAATGAAGCAGCCATATAGAATTTCTAAGTCTAATAGACTGTCTCTCAAACTCCTGAGGGGCCTTATTAGCTAATGCTAGCTGCTAGCATTAAGTGCTCTGTGATGTTAACCAGCTTGTTGCTAATTTATCTTAGGGTAATGAATTACTTTTG
This sequence comes from Coranthus polyacanthus, assembly GCA_037367275.1. Lineage (NCBI taxonomy): Eukaryota > Metazoa > Chordata > Actinopteri > Kurtiformes > Apogonidae > Coranthus > Coranthus polyacanthus. The sequence continues at coordinate 1,747,356 of JAPQRN010000016.1, forward strand.
AATAATTATGAATTTTAAAATAATAACACAGAGACATACACTGCATAGACCCCCATGTTAAAATGCCCTACTTTACAGCAGAAATACACATTTACATCATGGTACAAAAAACTGTTTTGGTCTCTATAGCTAATTTCCCTATTCATAACATCTGTACAGGGATGAATGTGTATATAACTTACAACTTTAAAATATAGTAAGTGTCATCTGTGTCTGTTTCGTCGTGGTAGTTGAGGTCAACAATTTACGCTAACAAGACCGTCTGTCAGCTAGCCTGTTAATTAGCCCAACTAGCACTAATTAGTGTGCTTATTTATTACGTAAAGTTGACGTTACTGTTACCAAACACAACTGTATTTGTCAACATTTCTTAAGTAGCTGAAATTACTTGGTGGCGTTTAACGTGACAGTGTTAGTAAGTTAGCGTTAGCTTTGCGAGTTTCATCCCTCCACCCTCTTATCTGAATACGGGCACTTCTGCTTCCAAAATACAAGATGCCAAAATGCCAAACCAGAGGCTTCAAAGCAGCAGTTCACAATCCAGAGGGTGACGTCACAAAAGCTTTGTCCACTTTTTCCATACAGTCTACGGCTCTGACACAGCTGTTTATCACCACTGTTTACAGAACGTTAGCGCATCAACATAGTTATCGTTATATCATTAGAGCTATACTTCTTGGTGTGGAAGGCCCTTAAGTTGCTTGATAAACAACCTAAAAGTTTTGGATTGTTGGCTTGTTGAATCGTTTTTTATCAATTGACTAACTCATAAATCTACTGTTTCAGAACTCATTTTAAGGGTGAAATGTAAGTACTAAGTACTACATAACTAAGTAATGTGTGCCACATGTAGTATCTGACTTTAATTGCATCTGTGAGATAGTCTTTCTGATTTGAACTTTACCTACCAGAACTCTTACTTTACTGGTGTATAAAAGCGGGGTTTGAAACTTTATTGTAGGCTGTCAAACAGATGGTTTGCAAACTGATCTCTTTTTTTTTTTTCTTCAAGGCCTCAGCAAATGTTGTAGTCTGTCTAAACCGTACACGGAGACATAGTCAGTAAATCTGTACTTACAATAACATTGTCATTCCCTTAACAGCCTATTTCATGAACTGTTTGTTGGATAAAGAAAAAAAGGAAAACCAGTTACCGTATAGTTTTATGATGATTAGTCTGCACCAATAGGACTCGACTGTGACAGTGGCCGATTCTCAACTGGAATGACTGACTTTGCAAAATAATCTCTCCAAAAATTGTAAATTGCACGTACAATCACCTAGATTTTTAGTTTTTACTTTGATATTCAGTTCCAGATATATTGATGTATTTATTGTTAGAGTTAGAGTGTCAAAGGTTGTTGTTCCCTGACAATCTTCAATTTCTTTTGTATGGGTGATATGGCTATTTATCTGCTTAATCAGCTTTCTGCTCTAATCTTTCATTATTATTATCATCCTTTAAAAAGCCACTATCGGTCAACCTCTGTTGAAAATCCTCAAATCTGTTGCTTGTACGAAGTATTTGCAGTTGAAGATACCACCTCCGCCTGATCAGGAAAAACCCTGATGGAAGTTATTTATTGGGAAAGCTGGATCGGACAAAGGGTTCTTTTTTAAGAATTCATTTTGGTTTTAGCAAAAGGAGCTGATTTTAAGCCTGCCTCTTATTCATGCTGTCAGTCTTCAAAGGTAAATGTCACAGCATCGAGTTTCTAAAGAGCTGTTTACTCTTCGCTCATCCATGCAACGGCTCAAAGACAGACTGCTTTTCCTGTGTCTGCTCTACAATAGACATCCATGTGGAACATTTTGAGGGGCCGACGTGGACAAGCCAAGTGGAAGAAGTCACGCAACATTTGGTGACAATGAGCCGTGCAACACCACCTAAAAAGAGACTGAAGAGACAGCGGCGGATGTTTCATTCCTTTTTTATATAGATTCTCATGTTGTCGGATAATGGAGAGATTATCTTGTCTAAGTCACGTCAAACTAGGACACGCACAGGCAGGAGGAATGGAAATGTAGATATGTGAAGCAACTTTTTGGGTTAAGAAGCTGGTTTCTTTAGAACCGAGCTGCAGCAGTTATTCCTTTAGTTGTCAACTATTCAATGACTCCATTTGACTCCAATTGATCATCGTTTAAGGTTTAATTTGAGCTGGGTGATATGGCTAAAAATGATCATTATGATAAAAAAAATGTTGTCAGTGTTGATAATTATGACAATAAAGGTTAAATCAGTATTTCTTTAAGGCTTGTTTGTGGAGTGAAAATTAAAGAAACTAGATGGTTTCTTGTGATTTTAAATAATTTGCAAAATATGTAATGAGACAAAAACAAAATTAAAGACATAACACAATGAAACTATGTGAAAGATGTAACAAGACACAACTGACCTAAAAGACGCAACAAGACGGAAACAACGTAAAAGTCACAACAAAACAAAAATATCAGATTCAAACGAGTTGAAAAAGATGCAAAAATATTTAAATAAACGCTACACGACAGAAATGTTGTAAAAGATGCAACAAGATGAAAATGCTGTAAAAGTTGAAACAAGATGAAAACAAAATAAAATACCTAACGAGAGAAAAGGACTTAAAGTCAGGTATTTGTGGTTTAAAAAGTGATTCTTTTTGGTTAGAACATGACAAACAATTTAAGAAACAATTTAAGAAACATTTCATAAATCATTCAAAGCTGTTCTAATGATAAAGTATTTCTCCAACTCTCCTTCTCTGAATATCTTTGTAACCAAACAGGGCATGTTGAGTTTTCGCTGATCAACATTTGTCGCCATTTTCTGACATTTTCTAAAACAAACATTTGATTGTTCATTAGCTGCAGCCCTCGCTTTGGAGTCATACTTTGTTCCGACACAAATAACTATTTACATGCTACAAACTTTATGGGATTATGAGCTCCACTAAAAATTAATTATACGTTAGCTCGTGCCAAGAAAAAAAATCCACATTTAAAGTGTTTTATTCCAGTGGCACAGTGAGTGAAGGGGAAGCACCATCCATTATTACAGTGAATAAAAGAGTAATGAGCAATTAGGGCCTGTAATAAACAGCAGGGAAGCACATGATCAAGGCCTATTGTCTTCTTTAAGCCACTGAAACTGTACTTTCTTTTATTAGGGCCTTTCAAACAGGATGAATAACAGGAGATCCTCTGTGAGGAGCTGCTCTTTGCCAGTGAGCTCACCATAAAAACTAATCCAGCCACTTAACAGGGGAAGCGGACATAACTTTGATTTATTTACGTTAGTGTGCATTAAGCTGCCAGTTAACATTCTCCAAAACCCGACCAAATGATGTCACTGTTTTGTTGCGGTTCGTAAAGCCCCCATGCTCCTCCATGTGTTAAACGAATTATGGCCCCAAGTTGTTGAAATTCTGCCTCCAGGGAGCTCAGCTTTGCTCCACAGGGATACAACCAATATACTTCAGCAGGAGAACATCAATAACCGGAGCTGTCAAAGTGTCACTTTGTCCCCTTTAATATGTCAAGACCCAGACTGGACTTCAGCGTCCGACCGAGGGAGACCTTATTATGCAAGGTCACAGTTATTCTGCACTGAGAACATATTGTAGATGCAGACACTGTCCTGTGTTCAGGCACATGTGCATCTTACGACATAGCTCACATCACCTGGTGTGGGATTAAAATGCAACTAAGGATTATTTTCATCATTGATTAATCTGTCGATTATTTTCCTCATTTCATTGTGTAGACATTTAGTTTGGTCTACAAAATGTCAGAAAATAGTAAAGAGAAAAAATGTGGACGCGTGTTTCCCAAAGAGCGACATAATGTCCTCAAATGTCTCGTTTGGTCCATCAGATATTCAGTTTAGTGTCATCTTGTTGGTACAATGTGTGATAAGATCAACTGGCAAATAAAGACAGAGGCTGTAGTAGGTTTTTGTCATTTAATGGACATGAAGTGGAAACTGGACTAAAAGAGAATATTCAGATTCCAGCTCAAATTGGACTCAGCCCAAGGATCCCATCAAAACAAGAACCAAAGCTTGACCCACACATCGATTTAAAATGTCGAAATAACCTGTGTCTAACATTAATAAATGGGTGGTTAAGACTTAATGCTTCAGAGCACAGGGAAAAAGCATCTACTATCACACAATATCATGTCCAATTTAACTGCGACACAAAAACATAACAGACATGATGAGTGAAATATATTTGACTGAAACTGAAACATAGTCTATTTTAGAATTAGTTGAATTTGACCAGAACAGCTTCAGTGTACAAAGATTTGTAGAACCTGTATAAGTCTAGTCAAGTCATTTTTAAAAAGATACTTTGACTTTTTGCACCTTTTGGGTCACTTTAGGAGAAGTCATTAAATGTCAGACTAGAATAAAACTGTCCTTTAGGTGTTTTTACTGCTGTCAATATCAAATTTGGGTTGAGAAGCTGCAATCAGAGAATTCAGATTTTTTTTTTTCCTTAGAACTGATTAAACAATGATAAGTTGTTGATCTGTTCTGTTGTCTTTGCTTCTCTTTGATAGTAAAGTGAATATCTTTGATTTGTGGACCAAACAACACATTTGAGGACGTTATTTTGAAACCATTTTCTGACATTTTATGGACCAAACAATTCATCGATTAATGGAAAAAAATAATGATTGGTTGCAGCCCTAGATGCAGCTCAAGATTAAAGCGTCCTTGTAGTGTTTTTATCCACTTTCATGTCCTGATATATGATAATATTCGTCTAGTTTTCTAACATGTGTCCCGCTCTTGGTGTTGTTCTTTCAAATGTTCCATACCAGAGCAGGAGAATGTCACACTGGTGCTGTTTACATTAAGATCTTTGGGTGACACTAGGATTATTCTGATCTCAACACGTTATGGACCAAAAATGCAGCCAAAGCTGTACCCAAAAACACCAAAACCCTTCCTCAATAAGACCGCGGCTCTGCGCATCGACGGACATCTGTGTGCAACTTACGTGTGGACAAGGACAGCACGCCGGGAATATGCAGCATGGGGAAAAGCAAGAGGATATCCAAGACGGCTTTCATTTTGCTCCCCTCAGTTCGGTTTTTTAAATTTTTTTATTTCTGTCTTCGTCCTCGTGTTGTTATGGTGTCGCTTGTCTGTCGATCCTGGATTTGGAAATTACGCACAGCAGTGGAAAGAGGGGAAAAAAACAGCTCGGGTTCAAGCTGAAATGCTCCGAATTTTTATTAACAAGACAAACTCTCAGAAGTGAAGGAGTCTAAAAGAAAAAAGTGGGAGCCAGTGCGGAAAACAGTCAACCCATAAGGCAAGTCGTCCTCTGAAAAGGCACAAAAAAGAGTGGGAGTATCACGTCCTGGTTGCAGTTTGCTGCCTTTTTAAAGCTTCCTGCAGCTAAATCATATATACAAGTTCATACTTTCTAAGCCCCTCCTCTCTCTCTTCCCACACAGTCGCCAGTCATTTCCCCCTCTTTCCGTCCTTTTCTTTACTCTTTTTTTAATCTCTCCCCCTTCAGTGATGGGTGGGAGAGTCAGAGCCATTCACTTTCACTGAATCACTCAGTCTCTGTTAGTTTCCATGCCTCAGGTCTCTGCTGCACCAGTCCGTCCCCACTGGAGGCTGTCCACACACTACATGTTATAGGAAAGAGCTCCAATTCTAAAGGGATTTATGAGCCTACATATAGGTCAAGAGTTAGCATCTTTTCAAAATTTGTGACCAGGTCCCAGCACACCACGTATGGGACTGAAAGTGTGTTTGTGTGGGACAATGTGGGACATATTGGACAAAATGCCTTTGCATCTGCTGCAGAAAATGAAAAGAATATGAAAGTCAAAGAACAACTCAGATTACACTTCTTTTGATTTATTGTCGTGAAAGGCAGCGTACACATAATAGCAAAGTGGACAACTTAAGCACAAATTCAACAAGATGAACAAAAGTGAGCAAAAACTGAACAAAATAGTCAATAAGATGAACAAAACATACCAAAATAATGAAGAATATGAACAAAATATGCAAAAATAATCAAAAAAATGAACAAAAAATTTGATTGTAGCCAACAAAATGAACAAAAGCCAAACAAAATGCATAGTTGATAGTTGATAGATATATTTTTTTGGCATAATTGGGCAAAAATTCCATTATTACCTTCCAGCATATTGTAATTCAAGTGGTCTGAGAGGACAACAGACTTCTTCTTTCCTGTGTTTTCGGGCTGTAGAAAATCTACCCCACAGGTGACTTTGAATGCATGATTGACAGCTGTAACTGATCAGCTGTTCAGATTTCCTCAGACGTGACTCTACTGCTCTACGCCGTGTCTCAACACAGAAGCTTGGAAAAGTGGCTTCACTTTTCCACAACAGCACGACACAACGTCAGGTTCATTTATCTTTATATGTAGTCTTTTGATTTGGACCCAGAGGAGAGAGCTGCAGAGGAAAGGAATGTATTTTCAAATTCTGGTATTTTTTTGCTCCTGATTTCGGCTCCTGCAGCTTTAACCTGTGCACCTTGGCTTTCACAACATTTAATCAAAATGGACAACATAAGCACTAAATCAACAGAATGAACAAAAGTGACCAAAAAATTAACCAAACAAAGCATTAACGGACACTTGAGGATGTTGACTCAACAGACTTGATTTCACAAATAGAATAGAATCAGGCTGTGTCACGTGGTCAGAAGGTGGCGCCGTAGGCTACGTTGCACATGACTCTAATAAACACAGTAGAAGAAGTAGAGCAT
>JAPQRN010000016.1:1758126-1794497 GCA_037367275.1 Coranthus polyacanthus
AACATAGTAGTTTACAGTAATGCACCATATCAATGGAGTGGATCCTCCACATAACAGAAAAAATGAAGATGTCCATTCTGATGTCCCACTCCCTCTGTATATACAAACACCTCATTCTAAGGTAACAGAAACAGTGATTCTTATTTTTGTGAGATTATACTGTAATGAAAACATAATTATGAATATCATATCCCATTTCTGCCCATAGGTCCACCTAAATCTTACACTTTGAACTTTTAGGTTAAAGATTTGAAGACTGACTCCATCACTGGTCACAAAACCTCTGTCCATCTATCAGGTATACTGAATCTAGTGTTTTCCTCTAATCACATTATCTTTTTTTTCAGGTGCACAAAGTGGTCCTTGCCTCCTGTAGTCCCTATTTCAGAGCGATGTTCACCAGCAACTTCAAAGAGTGCAGTGCCTCCGAGGTCACCCTGCTTGATGTCTGCCCTCAGGTGGTGGGAAGGCTTATTGACTTTGCATACACCTCAAACATCACCGTAGGAGAGAAGTGTGTGCTGCATGTTCTTTTGGCTGCCATGAGGTAAACATACAGTACTTTAACTGCAGCACAGTGTGTAGAAATGTATTCCTGTCACTGAAAATCTGAATACAGGCTGTTGAATTCTGTATTCTGATACTCTTGTATTATCTGTGAATTTATATATGCCATCCAACCATCCATCCATCCATTATCTGCCGCTTATCCGGGGACCGGGTTATGGGGGCAGCAGTTTAAGCAGGGAGGTCCAGACTTCCCTCACCCCAGACACCTCCTCAAGCTCTTTCAGTTGGAATCCGCTTGTATCCGGGATCTTGGTCTTTTGGTCATGACCAAAAGCTGCAAATCGCCCCAGTGCACGCTGAAGGTCCAGGTTCCATGAAGCCATTAGGACCACATCATCCGCAAAAAGCAGAGATGAGATCTTGAGGTCCCCAAACCGGACCCCCTCCGGCCCCTGGCTGCACCTAGAAATTCTGTCCATAAAAGTTATGAACAGAACCGGTGACAAAGGGCAGCCCTGCCGGAATCCAACATGCACCGGGAACAGCTATGACTTATTGCCAGCAATACGAACCAAACACCTGCTCCGGTCGTACAGGGACCGGACAGCCCTTAGCAAAGGGCCCCGGATCCCATACTCCCGGAGCACCCCCCACAGGATGCCACGAGGGACACAATCAAACGCCTTCTCCAAATCTACAAAGCACATGTGGACTGGTTGGGCAAACTCCCATGAACCCTCAAGCACCCCACGGAGGGTATAGAGCTGGTCCAGTGTTCCATGACTGGGACAAAAAATGCATTGTTACTCCTGGATCCGAGGTTCGACTATCGGCCGGATCCTCCTCTCCAGTACCCTGAAGTAGACTTTCCCGGGGAGGCTGAGGAGTGTGATCCCCCTATAGTTGGAACACACCCTCTGGTCCCCCTTCTCGAAAAGAGGGACCACTACCCCGGTCTGCCAGTCCAGAGGCACTGTCCCCGACCACCACGTGATGTTACAGAGATGCGTCAGACTTTAGGTACTCAGGGCGGACCTCATCGACCCCCGACGCCCTGCCACCGAGGAGCTTTCCAACTACCTCGGTGACTTCAGCTTGGGTGATGGATGAGTCCGCCTCCGAGAACTCAGCCTCTGCTTCCTCAGCGGAAGACATGACGGCGGAGTTGAGGAGATCCTCAAAGTATTCCTTCCACCGCACGACAACATCCCCAGTTGAGGTCAACAATTCCCGGAGGTGGGAGTTGAAGGCCACGCTGACAGAAGGCTCCACCAGACATTCCCAACAGACCCTCATGACATGTTTGGGCTTGCCCAGTCTGTCCGGCTTCCTGCCAGCGCACCCAACTCACCACCAGGTGGTGATCAGTTGACAGCTCAGCCCCTCTCTTCACCCGAGTGTCCAAGACACACAGCCGGAGATCAGATGACACAAAGTCTATCATCGACCTCTGGCCCAGGGTGTCCTGGTGCACTTATGGATACCCCTGTGCTCGAACACGTGTTTGTTATGGACAAACTGTAACTAGCACAGAAGTCCAGTAACACCACTCTGGTTTAGATCGGGGAGGCCGTTCATCCCAATCACCTCCCTCCAGGTTTCACTGTCATTGCCCACGTGAGCGTTGAAGTCACCCAGTAGAACAATGGAATCCCCAGTCGGGGCACTATCTAGCACCCCTCCCAGGGACTCCAAGAAGGCCAGGTACACCCCACTGCCACTCGGCCCATAGGCCGAGACAACAGTGAGAGACCTGTCCCTGACCCAAAGGTGCAGGGACGCGACACTCTCATTCAACGGGGTGAACTTCAACACATGGCGGCTGATGGTAGGGGCTGTAAGCAAAGCCACGCCCGCCCGCCACCTCTCTCCGCAGGCAACTCCAGAAAAGTGGAGGGTCCAGCCCCTCTCGAGCAGCTGGGTTCCAGAGCCCAAGCTGTGCGTGGAGGTGAGCACGACTATATCTAGACGGTACCTCTCAACCTCCTCTCAAGCTCAGGCTCCTTCCCCCCAGTGAGGTGACGCTCCACGTCCCAAGAGCCAAAGTCTGTACCCGGGGATCAGGTCGCTGAGGCCCCCGCTGTCGACTGCCACCCGATCCGCATCGCACCCGGCCCCTATGGATCCCTCTGCAGGTGGTGGTCCTACAGGAGGGCGGGCTCACGTCGCCAGTTTGGGCTGAGCCCCGGGAGCAAAGGCCCGGCCACCAGGTGCTCGCTTGCGAGCCCCAACCCTGGGCCTGGCTCCAGGGTGGGGCCCCAGCTGTGCCATGCCAGGCGACGTCTCGGTCCTTGTTAAATTGTTAGCCATAGGGGGTCATGAACTGCTTTTGGTCTGACCCGTCACCAAGGACCTGTTTGTCTTGGGAGACCCTACCAGGGGCATAAAGCCCCGGACAACATAGCTCCCAGGATCATTCGGGCACTCAAACTCCCCCACCGCGATAAGGTAGCAGTTAAAGGGGGAGAATTTATATACATTTATATATGCATTAAATGGAAATAAAGGTTGAAGTTCTACTTTTATATAGACAATTTTAAGACATCGGAGTCTGCTGCAGCCATCATGGTATAGTTATTCCCACACTTTTCTGTTTACAAAGGTATCAGATGGAGGACGTGGCCAAAGCATGCTGTGACTTCCTCACAAAGCACCTGGATTCGTCTAATGTCATTGGCATTGCCCGCTTCGCCGAGGAAATCGGCTGCACAGAGCTGCACCAGAGGAGCCGAGAGTACATCAATACACACTTTAGTGAGGTGGGGTTGCACGTGCAGGAACCAGATCTTGGTATATTCACACTGATTAGCTGTAATATTGTGACCACTGACAGGTAAAATGGTAATAATGTTGATTATCTCGTTACAATGGCCCCTGTCAGTAGGTGGGATATATTAGGCAGCAAGCGAACATTTAGTCCTCGAAGCAAACATAGGGATCTGAGAGACTTTGTCAAATTGTGATGGTGACGACTGGGTCAGAGTATCTCCAAAACTACAGGTTTTGTTGGGTGTTCCTGATCTGTAGTGGTTAGTACCTACCAAAAGTAGTAATATGTGCTAAATTGGTCAAATATACTCATAGATATGAATGTCAAGCCCAATAGAACTAATATTGTTAACTAACGATGCCCCTCACTAACATATCTGAATTCCTTGTAAAAGAGGACAGTCTTGTTGACAAAATCAGGGGCCACAGTTGATTTCATTCAATTGGAGCCATTTCCCTGGTTGAGAGAATTGGGAAATCTATGCACACTGACAATTTGAACTGATTTCTGCTCTGTAAAAAGCAATTAAACCACTAACACCACCCCGAGAAACTATATGTTAAATATGTAACATTGTCACCACAACTATTTATATATCCATGGTCCATATGTCAGAATCGGCTGATACAACATTTATTAAGGACCAGCTTTTCCTTCTTGTCTCAGTAATTTTTTATTCCATTAGCAATAAATTGTACTTCTATTTTCTTATTCTTATTAATAGGAATACTGTTACAAGCAAAATCAAGTGATTCACAAATGTTACATCTGTTGTTTCTGACCATCACCGTGAACTGAGCTCCCTGGTATAAACCCTGGTAAAGTTCAAACACGTGTCAGGTTAAAGGTCTTCATAAAAGCTTTATTTATTGTGTCGTGTGCTTTACACAGCAACATACGAAGCCACATGTGACGCACATGTCATGTTATCATTACTGGGGGAAAAGGAGGAAGCCACTGAAAGTGTTGAAGTGATGCTCATCAATATCTTGAGCGCCGTAGTTCTCGTATGTCAGCATGTAGATGACATCGCCCTGAGACGCTCCAGAACCGCTGCGTTAGAAATTTGCTCATTGTCTTCTGAGCGATTCCAGGAGAAGTTTTAAAGATTTCTTATTTCTTATGTATGATTGTTTTTGTACAGTGATATACCTCTGTAGTGGTTTTTTCGGTTGTCCATGGCATTGAATCTGAAGTAGTAGACTCCGCTAAACAACGCTGTAAAGATATTGTACCTGCATAAGGCACAAGAAACAGATGAGTGAAAAGTAATCAACTCTATATTTGTTACATATTTACAGTCAATTAATTTTCTGTACCTGCACCTGTGAAGGCATTGTAAGTGTTGCCATGTTGTTTCAGCATTGACGGGTCTAACTGGACCACACATGAACTATCTTTACTTTTTTACATTTTCAGTTTGTGCATTAAAAAAAAGAAAAAACTGTAAAATTTTGCTGAAAAAAAATCCCCTCAAATAGATTAAAACTAAAGTAGTGAGTGAAAAGTACAGACATTTGTGTTAAAATGTAGGGAGTAAAAGGAAAAAAGTAAAGCACAGATACTTCAAAGTGCTACTTAAGTACAGTTGAGTATTTTTTTTTACATACCTACATTCACACATTTTCACTCTCACGAAAATGAGAGTGAAAATGTGTCTGCTTTCACATACATATATTTCTACTCAAAGTGATCACAGAGGTACTTAGGGACCTGTTGTTGTTGTTATTGCTGTTATCTTAGCATGTTATTATACTCGCTAATTATAAGCTGACATATGGATTTATATAATTAATATTAAATAATTTTAATTAGTCAAAGTATAAAAACTAAAATAATGAAAATCTAGGACTTTACATAGGATTTGAACCCTAGTCCCCTGCACGGCAGTCCTGCATGTAACCCACTATCCACAGCTCACTAATATGAATCAGGCAGTGTACTTCTTGTAATAGAGAAAATTATTCCTGAACAGCTTAGATGTGATTTATTTTTCCCCCCGATTGTGTTCCAGTTATTTTAGAAATGTGACCAGTCCTTGGCCATGTTTACAACATAATATGAACAGCCGAACAAAAAATCACACATGAACTGAGCAAGGCCTGGAGTGCACATGTAGCCAAAGATCAGATTCCATGTCATTTGTGTGTTCAAACTGTAAAGAAAAAGCAGATCTGCGTCACATATGAACAAAAGAAAAGCTCATTGGGGTGTCTTCTCCCTGCAGTCTGAACATAGTCTTTGTGCTTGTGTGTTTTTGTGTCGTAGGTGACGAAAGAAGATGAGTTCTTCAGCCTCTCTCACTGCCAGCTCCTGGAGCTCATCAGTCAGGACAGCCTCAAGGTGCTCTGTGAGACTGAGGTGAGTGACAATCAAACTTACAGTAATATGAGGAAAGACTTTTAATAACTGTATATTTGGCTTGCTCTTAAACAAACTGTTTGTTTTTATTTAGTTACACACTGGTTATCATTTGATTATATCAAAATTGAAGAACTAAGAATGATTAAGGCAGGGTTTTTCCTGCATAGACATTTCAGAGGTGGCCACCTCCATCAAATCTTGTGCCACCTCCAGCTCTTAACAAAACTCTGATGGGGTTTTTGCAAAAACACTGTTTTTGCTGCATTTGTAAATTCAGTTGCAGCGTTACTCTGATGTGGTGGCACTGTTTTTACCAAACAAATATTAGCTTTTTGGTGTAGATGATAACAACATAATCAGAAAATCTGTAATCACAGTAACTTATATATATTATAAGTTATTATATATTTTCTGATTTTGCTTAATTGAAGAAGATTTGTTTCATAAATTAACAATACAACGGTTATCATACTGTTTTTAATGTGATAGCTGCCATTTTCTTCAGTCATAGAATTATTAGAACTCCTAAAATAAGTTGCTTGTAAAAAGAGCCAGGAAAACCCCTGATGAAGCTCAAATGGTAAGAATAGTACACATTATAAATGCTTCACTTATGCATATGTGTTGGTGTAGTCTGGTGTTTTACCTACTAGAAGCACCAGATGTTTAAAACAAATGACACTCAAACAGTAGATTTGGTATTTAACCCATTGAGACCAGGTGCAATGTTTGCATGTTTTTATTTTTTAGAGGTGTGCTGTTTGCCTGTCTTAACCTTTAAGACCAGTACGACATTTGCATGTGTTTGTTGCATATTTACTGCTTACCACCCTGTTCCCCCCGCTAACTGGCCTGTCTCATACCCTCCACATATACCTGGTCCTGTATCTAGTGCCTCTTCAAACTTCATTGCGACTGTTATTGACCGCACTCATATAAACATAACACTCAGCACAAACATAAAATGAATCTCAAGCTGAAAAAGATTGGGAACCACAGGGTTAAAATATGAAACTGGATTTACATTACATGTCAACATTTATTTCATGCTCATATTTAACACTAAGAAAACTCCCCAATCTATCATCCCAGGTTCTATCAAGACTAAGGTATGTATGCTGTATATATAATGCAAAAAATGACATGTTGATATGTTTATGTAACTCATAAACCTATTCTTGTCAGGTGTATAAGGCCTGTACAGACTGGGTGCGCTGGGACATGGAAGGTAGAGCCCAGTACCTCCATGCCCTCCTCAATGCAGTCCATATCTACGCTCTGCCTCCCAAGTTCCTCAAGAACCAGTTGCTGTCCTGCCCCATCCTCAGCAAGGTACACACAGGATGGTTCTGTGCAGAACTGAAGGAACAGATGAGATTTGTGCTCACAAACAATTGCTTGTATCTTCTGTTTGTCTTATTGTTCTAATACAAACTGATTCAACATTGGTTCTTTATAGACTTCAATTTTCTATCCTTTCAGGCCAACTCCTGTAAGGACTTCCTTTCTAAGATTTTCCAGGACATGACATTAAGAAGGCTTCCCCCTGCACCACACCGTGGAACCCAGCTCATCTATGTGGCTGGGGGGTGCGTATCTAATACTTTCCCCAACAACTGCTTTTACCCATAATGCACAGACATCTCTCTAGAGATGAGTAGCAGTCATTGTGGGACCCGATGCTTACACTGATGATCAAACACTCTGATCATTTTGTCAAGACATAAGTGAGACTTTTCTGAAAGCAGCTTGATGATAGTAATAAGACAGACAGCACTCTGTATCTGCCTCCTAGAGGCTGTTAGGAGCTTATCCACTGTGTCTTCATACTGAGGTGCTACTTTCTGGGTTCATGAATGCATGGTCTTATAGCTGCATACTTTATGTTAACCTCCTTCACTATCATTAAACATAGATGGGATTAAAACAAATTAATAATGACTAAAACATGTAATAGGATGTCTTCAAATAGTGAAATGGGTGATATGGCCATCAGTGTTATCATGATAAAAACGATAAATCTTTTGAGTTTAAAGGCTGATTTTTCATCCTGAGTGAGAGTTGAAGAAACCAGACGTTTATTTGTAGTTTTAAAGCTGCAGGAGTCAAAATCAGGGGAAAAAAACACGAGATTTAGAAAATACACCCCTTCCCTCTGCAGCTCTCTCCTCTCAGTCCAAATTAAAAGACTAAATATGAAGAAAGACCAGACGTCATTTCACTGATTGAAACTCTTCTGAATGGTCAGAACATGAAAAACACTGGCTAAGAAGTGGAACATTCTATAAATCTCGAAACAATTACCACAATAAAATGTTTGATCAACATCAAAATATACATAAAATGTAAAGTAAAACAACAAAACACTGAAACAGTTTGAAAGTGTTTTAGTTGAAAATGTGAACAATATAAACCCAAAAGACAAAAAAAGTATAAAATATGTCAGTTGATGTTTCAAAATATTACACACTCTGCCCACACAAGCTTTTTAGCACAGTTTCAGAATGAATCCCCGAATATTCTTAAATACCTGAAATTTGACATGAGGAGGGGGGCTGATAATGCAGAATTGTGGCAAATGACAACCTTAAAATACTATTTATTACTTTAATTTTTTTATTTCAATTGACAAATGTTTTATTTGACTGCCAGTTTTAGTTTTAGTCTTAGTGTTTTTTTTAACTATGATATTACTGCTGCAGGTGTGGGTATTGGGACAGACACATAATTTCAGTAGAAACTGTCATGTAAACAGGTCCTAATGTAGGACTGATGGAGACTGAACTGCACACTCATGTTTTCCCTTTCTCTGCTCAGATACCGGCAGCATTCATTGGCCACTATGGAGGCGTATGATCCCAGGAGAAACGTCTGGCTCAAACTGGCCGATATGGGATTTCCATGCAGCGGTCTGGGAGCCTGTGCACTTTTTGGATTGCTTTACACAGTGAGTTGGGTGAAAATGTCTGAAGAATTCACTTACGCCTGGACGATATGGTCCAGTTAAAAATGTTATCATGATAAACAATTGAATATCCATTGATGATAATTATCACCATAAATGTCAAATCATTATTTCTTTTCAGTTCAAAGGCTGATTTCTGGTCCTTTTGGTGAAAGTTGAAGAAGCCAGATGGTTTACATGTGGTTTCAAATTATTCATGAAAGATGTAACAAGGCAAAAACAACTTAAAAGACACAGCTAGATAAAAATGACAAAAACTACATAAAAGACACAACTAGATGGAAAGGAGGTAACAAGACAACAATGTAAAAGACGCAATTAGATTATAACGACATAAGGGATGCAACAAGATGAAAATGACGTAATGAAAACACACGTTTGGTCTGTGATGAAACCTTAAAAGTTTCTTTGAGGTTTTCACTAAAAGTACAGCTTTGCAAATTATTTTTTAACGACTGTGACAAAGTAGTAAGTAAGTAATCAGGGATTTCTTTTGTGCAATGAAATGTTTGCTTTACAAATTTAATAAAGAAATAAGCTGTAGTTGTAAGTGGTCTAATACATATTTCCACAGCTACGTACTATGAGTCTGAGTATGAGAGAAACTGGATGTAAACTGACACTTGATTGGTTGGCAGAGTCATACGATCTTCCTTTTTTCTTGACTCCAGGTTGGTGGGAGAAACCTGTCTCTTCAGAACACCACCGAGTCGAGCGCCCTGTGCTGCTACAACCCTATGACCAACCAGTGGAGCCAGCGCGCCTCCCTCAACACCCCCAGGAACAGGGTCGGTGTCGGGGTGGTGGACGGCTGCATCTACGCCGTCGGTGGCTCCCAGGCCTCCACACATCACAACACTGTGGAGAGGTGAGATGTCCCACACGCACGCACTCAGTGTATGCCAACATTTATTTATTTATTTAACTCAGCACTGGAGAAGTAAATAGATTTTGATGACACCCTATTTGCCAGGATGAATGAAACAAGCCTAGATTTGCTTCCATATACACACTTTGAACAGATTAGGTGCAGTTACCTGAGTGTAAGTGTAGATGAGAGAAACAGAATGAAAAGCTGCCATTCAAACCCAGAGAGCAGTCAAGAAGTTTGCAGGTATTTCTCTCAGCTTAATTAGTCAACAACACAGAGTCTTTGAAAACATGTTGAGACAGGCTTCCCAGGAATGCGGATCCGGTTGGGAATGCTTTACATCAGTGCTGCTGGGAGATCATCTCCACTGGAATGTTTAATGCTGTTAGTCATGCAAGTTTCAGTCAATTAACAACAAAACTTCAATCTGGACAAATGACGAGTTCTTTATTCTCGTATCAAAAGAACTGTGCTTCAGATGTAACCTTATTACCTTTTTCTATTGAATGGTATAGATTTCTAAAAGACGCAAATTACTAGAGGATTATTACAACTCCTCAGACACCATTTAGAAGTCTTCTCACGAGAGGCTGCTAAATATAATAAAAGCAGATAAAACAATTGTGAGGAAACTTCAATGTAAGTCACATCAAAGGAGATTAGAGCGTTTACAGGAACAGTGGTTTGCAAAAAAGAAAAAGAGACTCTGCTTCGGAGAAAATTTCCAAATGAAACCAAGCAACAAGTGTTCAACAGGGAGTCATGTTGTAAGGCCCTGTCCACACCAATATGTTCTGGTTTCAAACCACATAACTGCTGCATTTACGCCCAGCATCCTCCCAAACATTTTGGAGACACCGCTGACCCTGCTGTAGTTCGGAAACTCCTGTAGTGTGGACGGACATAAATGACCTTCAGACCTTCAGAAACGATGACGCAGACACCTGCATTCACTGCCTGACTGGATCTTATCAGTCACTGCTTATCCTTCTCTGATTCCTGACCCTTTCCTGAAGAAAACTGATGCTGTTAATTCAACATGATAGTGAATTACAGGTGACTGTGTCCTTGTTTCTGTGGCAGTTAAATTCAGATTTTTATCATATTACTGAGTACTGACCTGCGATAGTTCCCATGTCCAGCTGCCCCCTCAAATGCCCAGAGATTATTTCTGAAACTTTACTAAAATGCTAGTGTGGACGAAGATCGCTTCCATTTTGAAACACTGTTTTAAAATGAAAAGGCATTCATGTGGATGTAGCCTCGGTTTACAGAATCTTTTTCTCTTTAGCTGTAATAATTGTCAGAGGTTTTGGGATTCATGGGTATTCATGGTATAGGGTGAAAGTACAGGTACATTCAACATTTCTGCTCAAGTTTGAAAAACAGTATTTTTTATTAATCTCATTATGAATGTTGTTTACATTCATGTATGTAAATTTACTATGGTAAAACCACTTTTTTATGTTTTCTAAAAATAAACTGAAATGCATCTTAGAACCATAAATTAATCTAAAATATGTATGTGTGTGTATATTTGTCTGTTTGACTATGTATGTACTGATTCTGTTTACTATTGTACTGATCTAGAATTGATAAAAAAAAACCTTAAAATTTCGTACTATGGACACTCCAGATGTATGAGTGAGGGGGTCAAAGTTCAAGGTATAATGTGCCTCATGCAAGAACATTTCCATATTTGTATGTGAACTTCCTCTTCCTTTTTTTTAGTACAAGCTGCCATGTTAGATTCAGCAAATGCTCATAATTCTGAACTGTTTGAACGACCCACGAAAACATAGTGAATGAACCTGTGTCAAACAGAATGTCAACACATGATGAAGTGCAGAGGGTTTTTCAAACTCAAAACAGCTTCAAAGTAATAAAATATACAGGCATTTAGAATTACAGAAAACTAATTCGAAAGAAAATTCGAGAATACGGCAAGCTGTCCTAAATCACTCCTATGTGGCATTTAAGAACAAATTTGTTAGAATGAGTGAGTCTTGCACGTACTAAAAGGAAAAGCATGCAATTCGGAACGCAGCCCGTTATGTCATATTTCGTGTATGTCCCTTTAAATTCTTGTTCAGTCCTGTTGGGGTTCAGACTGTTTCGTTGCCCAGGAAGTGACTCTTTCTTAAGACGCTTTGCAGCGTTGGAGGGCATGTGATCTTAACCGAGGTAGCCTCCTATCAGCACCGTACAGCTGGAATTCACCCAGTGCCCACGACTGAGCTAACCAACTTTTAATCATTAACCAGTCACTGGACCCACACTTCAACTTGCATCATCCAGGCTTGGCAAACAGCTGAAGTACTCGGAGACGTTTGCTGGATTACTGAATCCTGTCCTTTCTTGTGCCTGTCTCACTGATGTCACGACCTCTTTGGCTTTGAGGAAAGCTTGTCAATAGATGCCAAACATGGTTGCCAGCTTAACCTAATCCCCTTAAAGTTGACTGACTGCTGCAGTGTGAGGAAGAGTGCTGCATATGCTGTAGGCTTGTGCTGCTGCATTACAGGTTTTGGCAGAATCGGTACACCATTTATTGATTATTTTGGCTTACCTAAGTGTAAATTAATTCTGAATCATCAAAAGATAAAAAAAATGGGTCCTGTTAAATATCTTGAACTTTTGATTGTTCTGAACTCTCCTTTGAGCCCATACCGATTCTGTCATAAAATAATATATGGATGTAGGACTAGGCGATAAAACGATGGTAATTTTATATCATATTACAATATCATTATTATATTGTATCGTGATCATTTTCCTTGGAGATCAACGACTAAATCACGCTATAATTTTATACCACAATAACAATCATCATTATCACTTTTTGTCAGTAGGATTTCTTTTTTATTATATAAATATGTTGATGTTTTACTTAATTTTACTCATTCGTGTACTGATGTCAAACAAACATCATAAACACCATTTTCATATTAATTGTTCTAAATGTTTTGACCATAAAAGAAAAAGTTTAAAACCACAAATAACCATCTGGCTTCTCCAGCTGTCTCTCAGGGCAAAACATTTGAAAGAAATACTAATTTGACATTTACCATGATAATTATGATAAAAGTTATCAACTCTGATACTTATCTTAAGCCCCTTAATATTGTATTTAATTCTGTGTGTGGACTGAGGTGAGAACTCTCCACGTACAGATGGCATAAACTGGTAACAATTACATTCAGAATGGTGGCTCATTGGATTCAGTTTATTTTCAGATGTGTTTATTTTAATTGTTCTCACCAGAAACAAATAATATAAGACAAACTGTGTTAACCTTTCACCTCCTAACATCCACCAGGTCACCATTGACCCATTTAGGGTTACATTTAACCATGTTTAAACTGATGTAGTTTAGGTTGTGTTTCAGCCACATGTTAAACACAGACACTACAAGATGTTCCCCTTTAAATTAAGTCTAATACATTCATTTTGGCCTTACACTTCTTCTGTTACAACTCTAACCCTAACCGTAGTTTAGGCTCATACTTGCACTAGACTTTTGAAACATTTTTGAGACATTTGAAAGGAAACAGCTTCTAGTTTCTGTGTTTAACATGTGGCTGAAACACAACCTAAACGACATCAGTATAAACATAAAACATGGTTCAAATGTAAACCCCCGCAAAACCCAATCCTAACCCTAAAATGGGTTGCTGGTGACCTGATAAATGACATTTATCACTCTTCATGTTTTATGTAACTGACAAATTGATTTATGATTTGTGTGGTTTGTGTAACTGTAATATCACATTGTTGACAACAAACGCTGTACGTTTCTGTTTGGTGTTCAGGTGGGATCCAGAGTCTAACCGCTGGTCCTTTGTTTGCCCGATGGCGGTGGCTCGCCTGGGTGCCGGGGTGGCATCGTGTGGGGGAGCTCTGTATGTGGTGGGAGGATTTGACGGACAGAACCGCTGGAGCTCTGCTGAGAAATACCAGCCTGACAGCAACACCTGGCACCAACTGGCCCCCATGAGCACAGTACGAAGCGGACTGGGTGAGTCAGTGTATGTGCATATCCCAGTGGGGACTCATGTCTGCACACTAACCTTTGGGACCTCCTGTCCCCATGGGTCCAGACTGCTTTTTCAGGACTAAGACTTGGGTTTAGGGATAGGATTATGGGGTTGCATTATGACTGATGACTTTTCCTGACATCGTCCTGTGCTGGTTTTCCCGTTTGTTGCTGGAATAGGATTAATCCTTTGTGTATCTTCACAGTGCTGGTGTGTGTCAGCTCTTACCTGTACGCTATCGGAGGGTACGACGGCCACAGCCAGCTGTGCTCTGTGGAGCGTTACAACATCGCCAGGAACGCGTGGGAGCCCAGGGCCTCCATGCAACACTGTCGCAGTGCACACGGAGTCGCAGTCCATCATGGATGCATATATGTCCTCGGTCAGTAATGGCACTGATGTAACATCAGAGGTTTGTCTTAGGCAAACCTTTCTGTCACGATTAAAATAGTTTTCTGTATTTCATAGTATATATTTATTTCCAAATGAACTGTTATACAGGTATATTTAAAGTTAGTGTTGTAGTCAAGCTAGCACCCTGAAACTTATAGTGTATAGGTGGCTAAAATGTATAGCTAATATTCACTAAATCTCTTTGGGTGAAGGGTACAGAGATTTCTGAAGATTTTCAGTCCAGAGGCAGATTGCTAACACGAGCTAGCTAGCACTGCTAGTCATTTACATTACATTTCTTTTATTTTCAAGCACTGATAAAAACTGTAACATAACCCCAATCATCTCAGCAAGTGATTGCATTAAGTCCCTGGTTACATCTGAAGCAGTTTTCTATCAAATCACAGTAATGATTTTATATGATAAATTAGTTAGACAAAAATGTTTACTGATTTCCCTGCAGTTGTAATGTTCACTGGTTTTAACACTCAGTAAAAATATGGTCAGTTCCTACACAAGTCCGATGTCAAGACCAAGACTGATCGCTAGGGATGCAACCAATGTTCGGCCAGTATTGGCTGATATCTGCCAATATCGGTATTGGTATAAGTTGTCATTTCACCAATGGGAGTGGCCAATATTTATCTGTTGTGTTATAGTAATTTTTTTTTCATACATTTGTTTGATTGAATTCGTGTTCATTCAAAGATAATGTAATGAAGGGCTCAAAGACTTTTGAAACACTCGAGTTAATCTGTTTTTATTATACGGTCTATACCATAGACCGTGACGTCACCCATTAGTTTCTGAACTGCTGTTTTGATGCTAGTAGTTTGTGATTTGACCATACTAGACCTGACCATATTTGGACAAAAGGGGTGAAACTTCATTATTGTTAGTGGAACCTATTAACCACAACTACAGTGGAATCTGTCAGGAAAAAATGTGCTTTATTAAATAAACCGAAACTCTGAAGGTCCAACATCAAAGCTTCTATTAGCCCTGAGATCTGATTAATGGAGGAAAAATTTAAAGATGGACAAGATCACTTTGTGTGTACTGCAAAGGTTCAGTATGGAAGATCTGCATGTGATTGTGTACTTCTGTCAAGTATCAAGAGCACGTGTTGTTGTGTTGGGAGCTGGACATTTTTTGATGCTAGCTAACTGGGAGCGAGCGCAAGGATTTTAACCTCAGTCCTCTACGTAGAAATCACAGGCTGTTATCATGGATGTAGGCCTCAGAGACAGTCATTAGCTTAGAACTGGAGTTAGCTAACAACAATAAATGACCAGCTCCTAACACAACACACACTCTAGCACAAACTTCACACGTGACAATCTTCCATATTGAAACTTGAAGGTAAATAAGCCTCAATTAAATGAGTCCATGCTAGAAGATCCTGTCACATCAAAAGTTCTGTTTGTATAGCCATGAAAACACATGCTCTTTTCAGAACGTTAGCCAATCTAATTTAGCCTTGTTAAGTAATGAATTTGTTGTGATTAATTAGTAAACAGTCAGGCCAGGAGGTGGACAGCGAGATCCCCTGTTATTAAAGTGTGGGCTTCACTTTTATTTCTACAGTGGCTCAGTGCTGTTTAATTAAATCTAGTAAAATGAGGTTCAAATGTGTAAACAGATATTAGCAGACAAATGAAATGTCAAATTGAGGATTAATAATGACTAAATTTAATCAGTTACAAACCAAAAACTAAACATATAAGAAAAAAATGTGAAGATAGAATGATTATATTAAATTATTCACTGACACTTGTGTTGAACATTTTCTGAATTGGTTCATTAACAGTTTGGTGTGTGTGTGTTCGTTCATTCAGGAGGTTTTAACCAGCACGGCTTCCTGTCCAGCGTCGAGCGTTACTGTCCGGACAGAAATGAATGGACGTGTGTCACCGAGATGTCGATCGGACGCAGCGGCATGGGCGTCGCTGTTACCATGGAGCCATGTCCGGGCAGCCTGCAGGAACAAGAGGACGACGACGATGAAGGAGCCACATGACGAGGAACTAACAGAGCAGACGGGGGTGTGTCCAGTATTGAAGATGGTTGGAAGTGGTGCTGCTTTTCAACAGATGGCTTAGTGCATTAAATTATATATTTAGTGTATTAAACAATGTATTAAAATACATGAGAACTCCTGGTCTAATCCTGCCCTCATGGCCCTCACCGTGGCACAGTGAAGGTATGAAGGTATACAGGAAGAAGTGAATGTGCAGAAAGTTTATTGAGTTGTTAAAATCCAGGGATTTCTAAAGGTATCATTGACATGAATAGGTGCCACATGCACATTTAAAGAGGTTATTTCCCCAAACAAAAGAGGACAGAAGAGTAAACCATGTGTATGTAAAAAGTGTGAAAAGCTGATCTAAAGGAGGAGAAAAGTTTTAAACCAACACAGAATGAGCCTGAAGCCTTTATTCCATTATATTTTTGAATTGTCACATATGCCTGAATTTTACAACAGTTATTAGTGCCTCTTTAGTTAAAAAAAAATAAATTTAATTTTGAGCTGGGGGAGAGTGGTAATATTTCAAGGAAAAACTATGAGATTATAAAGGTAGAAATTTGCAAGAAAAAAAACACTTAAGTTGTAAATGTGCAATAAAGAACTTGGATATTCTTAAATATATTATATTACAGTGGTACATTTTCAAGAAACCATTCAGATATTTGCTGAGATGTAAGTAATACATTTACAAGAAATAAAACTCAAAAATGTATGAGAAAACAACTCAGATATTCTCTGAGATTCAAGTAATACATTTATGAGGAAAATAGCTTCAGAGAAACAGGAAGTCATGTATAAAGAGAGATAAAGTCCCCACTTTAATCTCAGAGAAATTTTAGAGTTTGATTTTCTTGTAAATTTGTGACTTAATTCTCGAATTATTGACCCTCTCCCCCTACCTTTATCTACCAAATTCGCTTTTGCAGAATCTTGTGTTTTTCTTTACATAATTAAATACATTTCCACCTAAATATTCAAATGAAACCTATGGCCACTTCTCCATCTACTGGAGGATGAAGTGATACAGAAAAACCGCCAACATGACCGTGACGTCACAGTCCACAAGGTGCTACAGATGTGAAGCCAAATAATGGTACTATTTAAATGAAAGAGTTCTTTTTCAGTTGTTTAAAATCAAAGGGTTTCATGTGTAAATCGACATGTAGGAAATTGTGAATGTCCCTCAGTGTCCTGATTTCTAATTCCTCTGTGTATTGTATGTCTACCTCTGGTTGTGTCAGACTTTCTGAGTGACCACTTTTCTTAGAGTTTCTGTATGTGTACCAGTGTACAGTAATTTCACCGAAAACTGCAAGTGTATTAATTTTATTGTGATTTTTTTTGTGCATTTACTTTATTATGTTTTTTCTGAAAATAAACTCCAAATCAAATGTGTAAATGATATGTCTTATTTATGTACATATCAGGGTTATTATAGTTAATGAATTCTAGTGAATCTGGCAGTAGGGCTGGACCATATGACCACAAGTTTTATCACAATAAAAAGTTTACATCCGTAAATATTTAGAATTATCACAATAAATGTCATTTTTTTCCTTTTACAACCCCAAATCAGAAATAGCTGGAACGGTATGGAAAATGCAAATTTTAAAAAAAGCGGTGATATAATGTCGTTTGACTTGTAACATATTTCAGCTTCATTTCATTTGTAAATATACATCCATACATTACATTCAGCCTGAAACACATTCAAGAAAAAGTTGGAACAGGAGCAATTTAGGACAAATAATGAGTTAAAACAATGAAATAACAATGTGATTTGAAACAGGTGATGTGAACAGGTAATTGAAATCATGATTTGGTCCAAAAGCAGCATCCAGGAAAGATCTAGTCCTTTAGGAGCAAAGATGAACCAAGGATTGACAGTTTGACAAGAAATGTGTGAGAGAAAGATATGAAGGGATTTGGATATTTCAGCCTCTATGATGCAGAACAGAATGAAAAGATTCAAGGAATCTGAATGGATTTCAGTGTAAAGGACAAGGGTTCAAGTCTAAGATGAACAACGTGACCTCTGATCCCTGACACGACACCACATCAAGAATCATCATTGATATAGACCTGATAGAACCACATGGATCAGGATTAAGAACCGTGATTCATCTAGAGCTGATAGAAACTCATGGATCACGATTAAGAACTGTCATTCATCTAGACCCAATAGAACCACATGGATCAGGATTAAGAACCGTCACTCATCTAGACCCGATAGAACCACATGGATCAGGATTACTGTGACAAACCTTTGTCAAGCTCTAAAATACAGAGTTCCTTCCACAAATACGAGTTCAAACTTTACTGAGGCAAAAGAAAGCCTTATGTGAACTGTGTCCAGAAGCGTCGTGGACTTCTCTGGACTCGGAGGCATCTGGGATGGACCATCACTCAGTGGAAACGTGGATTGTTTTCAGACCAATTAGGATCCAGGTCTTTATGAAGAAATGGATGCCATATGATCTGGACCAAAGATGAAATGGATCATCCATACTGTTACCAGCAACAAGTCCAGAAGCCAGGGTCTGTCATGGTCTGGGGTCAAAGGTCATTGTCACTTCTGTGATGTTCCATCAGTGATGTGTTGGTCCATTGAGATTTAGGATCAACACATGCTGCTTCAAGATGACAACTTTTCCAGGGATGTCCATGAATATTTCAACAAGTCAATGTAAAACCACATTGAGCCACTTTATAGAAACCTGATGAGGAAGAAGAGGGTGTGGGTTCTGGACTGGTCTGATGCGGTCCACACTTGTCCCCAATAGAGAATGTGTGGAGCATCTTGAAACACAAAATGTGACAACAAAGACCCTGAACTGTTGAACACCTTAAGACTGGTTTACATGAATAATGAGATAAAATGAACCTTTTTAGTCCATGAACAACTGAAAAGTGTTGAAAAAAGTGGTAAATGGTTTAATGTCCCAAGTTTGAATATGTTGCCAGAATCAAAATTGAAATATGTGTTTAAAAACATGTTCTGTTTTCAGTGTAATACAGGTCAAAGACTTGTGACCCTGCAAGATTCCAAGTCTTTGTTAAATCTTCAAGTCTGTGACTAAAAACTTAACTAAAGTAAAGTAAAATCAAAAAACAAACTGGAAGACTAAAAATAAAAAATAAAATCCAATGAAAATGTCAAAACTATAAGAACATCCTGGCAGATGTGACTTATCTCTTGTGAGAGGATGCGTCTACAGTGTTCAGTCCCGACAGGTCACTGCTTGTTCACTGCCACTAGATGGTAGAATAAGTCCAAAAACAGCCCTGTATTTGCAACATAAAAATATTTTCTGTTTAGCCTGGAAAAAGAAAAAAAGGAAAGAAAAAGCAAAAATAAGGGCTTTAAATCTGTTCTCATTTTGACAGACTGACACATTTCCCACATTAATGTGGAATGTGCACAGTATGTGTTGATAACCAGGGTCTGGATGAGGATGTGAGGATGATTGGAGGTAGCCGCTGCAGCCCTTGTAACAACCTTTAATCCAGCAGTCCTAAAGAAAGAACCGAGGTTAGAGTGGAGTCACTGCTGCGTTAGTCATCAAGCGCACACGTCACTTTGTGTGTTTACTTATCCCTGTCTCTGTACTGCTGCTCTCCACCACGGCTCACCTGCAATTATCCCAGCGAGCCACCAGAGAAGACAAATCTGGACCGAGAACACTGTTATTCAAACGAAGCCTCCGTCAGCTAATCACGCTGAGATGTCTGACGAAGGTGCACAAGGAGAAGAGACCTGTTTGTTTTAGTGCTCATCTGGAATAATAGAAAAGCAGGTGATTTGTGGTCACGTTTGTCTGCCTTTGAGCCTGTCTCGGGTTTCATATTCATATACAGAGCTTCATGACAACAGTTTTTGTTGACAAAGCAACCTGTTGGACAACAAGCAAATAAAGAGCTCTGTAAGAGTAATGTACTTAAGTTTCCAAGTATCTGTACTTTACTGAGGATTTATCTTTCTAACTCCCTACATTTTAACACAAATATCTGTACTTTAGACTCCATACATTGTCAAAACAGGCTCGTTGTTTAGTTTTAATGCATTTCAGAGGAATTCATGATTATTTATTTTTTGTATCATTACGCACCTTCTCAAAATCAAGACCGATTTCAACCTATATGGATGGAACAATAACACAGAGAAAAGATGAGCCCTTGTTGAATCCATCTGTGAATATCACACATGACAAACATGATGACACAGAAACTATGACAAAGAACAAGTGGAACAAAATCTACATAAAATGAAAGCAATATAAAAGATGTAATAAAACATAATGGTGTAAAAGATGAAATGAGACAAAAAAGTAAAAGAAGTAACAAGATGCAAGATGAGGTAAAAGATGAAATGAGACAAAAACAACATAAAAGACATAAAAACATTGTAACATTTTGATCTAATCTGAAAACCTGCACTTGCTTTCACAATATTAAACCAAAAGAAACAAAATGAGTGCAATCTGAGTTCTAATTCAACGAGACGAAAATGAGGCAAAAGACGTAACAAGAGGAAAAGCAACGTAAAAGTTGTAAGCAGATGCAACCGACAGTAAAGGGACACTGGATCACAGAGAAAAGAAGACCGTGACAACAAAGCAATACTTATTATTGAATAGATTTCAATTTATTTTTAAAAGGATTAAATTGTGTGAACAGTTTCAAAGTAAATCTAACTAAATGTTACTGAGAGCTTTATTAGAAAAATCTAAAATCTAAATATCCACATACTAATCTGAATACATTTTTATGAAATATTTAGTAAATTAATGTGTAATGTGTTAAGTGCAATTCATATTTGACATTTTTCAATCTGTCTTTAAATGTGTCACTTTGTTGCCATTTAAAACTGATTTCCACATTGGAGTGAAGTTAATGTTCATTATTCTCAGTCTGTTGCTTTTGATTTGCTTTGAAGTCAGAATGGTCTTCACATTATATTAATATGACGTGAGGTTCAGTTCACTTTACACACAAACAGCCTTGGGAAATGTCCTTCAAAGACCGACTGATGACTTTTATACCTTGAGGACATTTCAGAGCCTGGACTTTGTCACTGACTGCAGTAAAGAATCAGTACTTTTTCTTTGTACTTGTACTGGAGTAAAGGTATAGTGTGGACTTTTACCACCTCTGTCTCTGCTTCTGTGTTCAAGCACAACAGTGAGTGAGAGTGAAGGCAGCCATGGAGCACAGGACTCTTACTCACTACTTAAAGCCTTCCACAAGAGCAAGTGACTCACATGGTGAACGTATGACGCAGGCATCTCACACCCATGCACACACTTGCACACAGCTACACAAATACTTGCTTGTCTGTACATAAACACATTTGTTCTTTATCTGTCACACGCAAACGCACACATGCACGTGTGCGCACACTGGTACAAAACAAAGCTGGCTGTCTCTTCTTCGCAGGCTGTGGAGACAGATTTGCCTCAATGTGTTCATTGTCTCATGAGGAGAGGGGATACAGACAGACATGTACAGCAGCGAGACTGAATGGAGGCAAACGCGTGCATGTACAGATGTATCTGTTGTACGAGTCCATCTTTTTACATGCTTTCTGCGCTAACAATTGCACAGGCCCAAAGGGAACTGATGGAGGACAGGAGATGCAGGGACGAGGAAGAACTTCACCCACGGCCTTCCAAACAACTCCAATATCACATTAATGCTTAATGCTAACAAGCTAAATCATGATCAGTAAAGCATTTTTTTCCACAAACCAACTACTATACTACTTCTTACAAAAAGAAGTAGAGGACAAAATGTAGACTTGAGACTTTAAAGGTTCAGTGTGTGATATTTAGTAACATCTAGTGGTGAAGTTGCAGGTGCAAACAACTGAATACCCCCCCAACCTCACCTATGGTGGAGATAAAGAACACAGAAGTCCCTTGTTTGTTTTGTTCATTCTGGGCATTTTAGTTCAGGGGATATTAACTCTGGTCCACACTCAGACATAGTAGGTGACAGTAATGTACCTTGATGACACACTATAAAACATAAAGAAGTAGAAGTTCGGGCTACTGTAGAAAAACGGTGATGCAACATGGTGGACTCCGTGAACATTGACCTGCTTCCTCTGTAGATATTCACATTCATTCTAAGGTAACAAAAAACATTTAGGTGATTATACATCAATCAAAACATAATTCTGAATATTAAGATCTTGTAGGTCTTAGTGTCATAGACGTGTACCAAATTTCATACATGTATGTGAAACTTGCTGTTCATAGAGATGGAGTGTTAAATTTCATGTAATATAACATTTTTCGCCATGCCTAAGAGTTTTTACGCATGTTTAGTCCTCCAAAAATGCATTTCTGCATTTCTAAGGTATAATAATAATCTTAGCAGATACAATGGGGCTTTCATCCACACTGTGTGTGGCTCGGGCCCTAATTATATTCTATGTCTGTAATAAGATCCTCCTAAATCCCTCTAAATCTTACACATTGAAACTTGAAACATCAATTCAAATAAAATATCTTTATTTATTTATTTTATTTTTATTTAACCTTTATTTAACCAGGAAAGGACTCAAATAAATAGTCAAGTCAAGTCAATTTTATTTAAATATCACAAATTTATCTTGAGGGATTTTACAATTTTATAATCTGTACACCTGTGTCCTTTGACCTTCAGTTTGAGTAAGGAACATACAGACAGAAAGTAGTAGTATAAATAGTAGTATAAAAGTCATCAGTCGGTCTTTGAAGGACATTTCTAGAGGCTGTTTGTGTGTAAAGTGAACTGAAACTCACGTCATATTAATATAATGTGAAGACTATTAAACCATTCGAACTTCAAATCAAATCAAACACAACAGACTGAGAATAATGAACATTAACTTCACTCCAATGTGGAAATCAGTTTTGAATGTCAGCAACAGAAGTCGAAACATTATGATGCCTTTTCTCTTACATGATTTCAGTTTTGTATGCTGTTTACGTCTCGTTATGTCTTTTATGTCATTTTTGTCCTTTAACGTCTTGTTACATCTTTCACCTTGTTTTTCGTCTCTGTAGTCCAGTCTCCCTTTCATGGTTGTTTTTGTGGGGAGTAAAAGGAAAAAAGTTGTCTTTACTCAAGTAGATACTTGAAAACTCTACTTAATACAGTAACATATTATATTACTGTATATTAGGGTATTTGTACCCTGTTACGCTCTGCGTTTATATCCAGCTGTTGATATTAAAATGTGTAAGTCTGTAGGAGCTGATCTGACCGTCAATCATTGCATAACAGAGTTTCCAGTTATGCAGCATGTAGGGATTAACCTATAAGAGCTGACATAAACCCTATAAATGACGTACAGTATAACACTTTTCATGTGTTTGTTCCTGGGGTTAGAGCATCTGAAAGGCCAAAGCAGCCTGTTCCACCGCCACATCTTACAATGCAAGGACTTATCCTGTTGGATATGGCTTATTGGCCCTTATTCAGATGTGCACAGTGGCAGGAGGTAGAGCGGAGCCTCTATAGGGTCTGAAGAGGTGGGGGGGCTTTAACGGCACTGCACAGGCCTATAGCTAAATGTGTGGAGCTGTGACCTTGGGAAATGATGACCTCATCAACATCCCAGTGGCTGCAAAGCTAATCTGTTCCATTCTGAAGGATGCTCCGACGAACTGAGCCGCCCATGAAGGTGACATTGGGAAGTGGGCTGGTGTCGCGGAAACACAGCCCTCACTCGGCGAGGCACACACCGACATGTTCACATGATGTGTGTGTACTGTACACGCATGCAAATACTGTACTCACAGTCCTTTGACAAATTTGAATGTGCTGCAATGGTGAACCTCTGTTCACACTGTCATGTAAAATCAGCTGATCACCCGAGATGTCTGAGTTAGAGCATGAAGACGGTTCAAAAGTCACAGTGCTCCCTCTGCTCTGACCCAAGCGGCGACCTCTGGGGCTGGAAGATGACGCCAATGCAGATATGTCAAAACTTGCAGTTAGTTGAATGACTGGCTCCAAAAACATGTCAATCCCCACGGACCATAGGCCGTACATAAAGATGGACACACTAGGTGCATTTCCATCCAGCTGTTTTTATTCACATTTTCAATTTGCACAAAAAAAGAAATGGGTGGAAATGCAGAAAATGCTTGAAATATCGCAAAAAAGTTTTTACACTTGGGAGAGGGCAAGAGTGGCTTAAGTTACAAAAGAACACTGAATGAATAAATGGAAAACAGCAATGAAATGCCACTGTGTACAAAGAGGTGCAGAAACAAATGTTAAACAAAGACTTTGAAAGTGTTTGTAACAACAGTACATGATATATGATTCACACCAGTGGTTTGGTTCAGGTAAACCATCATGATGATGATGATGATGATGATGATGATGATGAAGAACCAGCTCTTAATATTCACATAATAGTAGTGGATGGAACATGCATAAATTTGCATTTTCTACAGCCACTTTTCTGGGAATGTGGTTAGTCTAAAACGTGAAGACAGAACATCTCCATCTCGCCCTGGTGGCCAGCTGCAGTATAGGTCATAAATCCCACCCCCTCCACGATACTAAATGAGACTTGGGCCAAATTCAGAGACAGATTTGTGTTCAAATCATCATTTTTTCTGATCAGTTTGTTTTAATAATTTATTTGATGTTATAAAAACGGGTGAGCTGCAATGACCAATCGCAGCTCCAACGACCACGGAATTTTGGCCAAAGAACTTAGATGGCCGAGAACTGAAACTTAATATATTGTTCCATTGCAACAGAGCTATTTTTCAGCTAATATGGACTGAAAGCGGTTCATTTAAAGTGCCATGCCTGTAATCTCTGTGTCTACACTCTTGAGTCTTTACTACTGTCAAACAACTTATCTTGACAGGAAGTGAAATCAGTGTGTATGAGCAGAGCTACACATCCAATATTTTGGACTCAACGAGGACGTCAGTTTTAGTCTCTATAGTTAATTTCCCTGTTCATGACAGCTGAACAAGAAGTGAATTTTTATATGATTCACTTGTTTAAATTGTATTACGGTTTATTTAATTAATTATTATTTAATTATTCATAATTGAGAGTGACAGCTCCCTCAGCTGCTGAGTCAGACTTCCTGAGCTTCTGTTTATTGAATGAAACATATATTCTCCTGAAACAGCTCTACTGCAGATGTGGTTGAGAAGTTGCACTAACAATATAACCATCAGAGGATTCTGTCATGAGCTGTACTTATTATTTTACTTTTGGTACTTGATCACAATACCCTGTTAGCACACATTAGCTACATTAGCTAATATTAGCATTAATTCTCATTGGATTATATGGTCTCTCAGCTAGCCTGCTAATAGAACTTTTTCACAGCAGACATTTTGTCTTGTAAAAGCAAGTAAAGCACAGGTGTCTCTGTTAACATTAATGAAGGCTCTGTTCTATTTAGTTGCATTTAGGTCATTCCAATGAAACAACATGCACAATAACAATGACTGAAACTGATCTGGGGATGCAGTCATTTATAACAATAGCACTTACACTTACTTACTTACAGGGTGCATTGAGAGGGACCTGTTTAAAGAGGTTATACGTAGTATTGATATTCCAAACTATCAACATCAGGGGGAAGTCGTGAACCAGAACGCACTCACATCTACCAAAACCACCAACAAATTAACACTACGTCTCCAGAGACTGTATCACTCACTGAATAATGTCTGAAGCTTATTGTTTACATACATCTGCATTATTGTATTATCAAGTTTCTCCTTCAAACACAAACTCAGGCAGTTGGTCAAAATAACAGTGTGTCTTATAATCTTCACATGCTGTGTCAGCCGATAGTTTACATTAAAGCTCTGTTAGCTTAACTCTGTTTTATGACCGAAAACAGCCACAGTAAAACCACTAATCACCTCCGTTTTCCATACGGTTTCTGTTGTCAATAACTGAACTAAAGATCCATTTTGAATTGTCCAAACAAGGTCAGAACTGTCCCAGTTTAGTCTGAACCGTGGGTCAACAAATGACAGCAAACATAATAACATAACATAGTAACTTTATACCTTCATAAGCTTCAGAATCAAACTCACCAGTGGAGAAGAAACGCTGACATTTCAGCATCAAACTTCATTCTTTTACTTCAGAGCTGTGTCCAGAAGAGAAAACAACAGCAATGCTTCTAGTTTTATCACTTTGCCACTCTCTTTGACTCTGAAAGTTGTTTCTTATCAGTTCTCATCCCATCTTGTCACATTCTGATGCTTTAGCCAAAGACCAATGTCCTGGGAGACCAGCAGAATGACTCACTACTCCCTCTAGTGGTCACATAAGTTCACAGTGACACGTCGGCCTGTGGCTTTGAATGAATTCAGTTCATATCTTTACAATACAGTGACATCTTTGACACAACACCAGAATTCTTTATTCTGAACACTGATACTTTTAGGTCATTTTTTTATATTTTAAAGTAAAAATACTACATATAGCTCCTTTAAATGTGCAAACTCTTCTAACAGTTGCAACTTTATAACACAACATTTAATTACCTACAACCTACTCTCTTTGCGACATTAGAAATACAGTAACAATCCACCTGTGACAGGCTGGGTTCATAGTAATGATTAAAACACTGGATTTGACTTCTCTTTCACACTTTTGAGTATTTTAGTGCCTAGTAGAGTGTTTTACCAAGGGAAGCAATGTTAGTCTTTGGCATATCTATTTATTTTAAAGTTCTATGTTGCAGTTTGCACAATAAAATGTGCTTACAGTCTTTCATGCATACTGATAACTTTGTGTAGAAGATTTGTATTACTTTTAGCAAATGTAATGGTAAAACCAAAAATAAATCAAATTAAATACAAATCAAAGGTAAATGAAACCAAACCAAGTGCTATCCAAACAAACATTGGTGATTTAAGGTTTAAGGTAGTAACAATACAAAACACTTGTAGATGAAAAGCTAAAATGATCAATTACAAAGAGAGAACTCAAATCCATGGTTGGACGTGGCCAGTTATGGCTACGTGTGTTTTTTTACAACCCCAGGCTCAATACTGAAATTGATTACACTAAAGGGGAAATGTGGAACTGCAGATGTCATCACAACTGATTTAATTGAATTATGTCCACAACTAGCACTGGGCAATATACCAGATGAATCAGTCCTAATTCTCTGCACCACATGCATTTTTCAAATATCAGGGGCCTGTATCACGAAGCATGATGGAGGGGTTATCGAGGTAACTTCTGCTTCAACCCTGGGGTTTCAGTATCACAAAAGGTGGTTTACGTCTGGTAAATCTCCATGGTAACCTACCCTCTTCGATCCAAACATCTAAGAGCGCCACCTACTGATCAATCAATCTACAAGAACATCCCACAGACCTCAGTGTGTGAAAAAAAAAGAAAACTGGGACTCGGTGTTCAGGCTGTTGAACTTGCTTCGTGATACTATTTATTGTTACATTTTACTTCACGCTGCAGTTTGCGTGATAAAAATTGTTTACATTCTGCAGCTGCTTCATGCAAACTGATTCCTTCATATATTGTATCATTTTGTGGAACCAAGCAAACCAGATATTGATCAAAGAATTCATTACATGATGAAATATAATATATATTATATTCTATGTGCCTGACAGTAGAATAAGCTACAAACCTACATAAAGGTATACATGTCATGTTTTCCTCCACTCAATACTGTGATATACCATGAAACTGCCAGGATCTTGAAGCAATTTTTGGTCATGCCACACAGCACTACCTTTAAGCAACACAGAAAATGTCAAACTTACAAATATCTTTTTGTCATTCATATGCACAAGTTGAACTCAATGAAATCCCCAGCTGCACAGCACTTTAGTCAAGAACAGATAAGTTGATGCAGTTGTGGTTAGAGGGTTTTTTTTAGCTGTTCCTGCCCTGAATTAACTGTGAGGTTACCGACATGTATGACAGCAGGGACATCTCATACTGCGTGCATGTACTAACTATATATTTTTCTAGAGATGGTCCTTGAGCAAGTCATGTGGAGCCGATGCAGTGGAGATAACACTGTGAAGAGCAGCATAAGAAGGAGTGTTTGTGAGCAGAATGAGTGGGAAGATGAGCATACGTCCATATCATGCAAGTAGTAGTACATGATTTTTACACCTCCAAATAAGAAAAGGTTGAGATGGTATGAAAAATGCTTATTTAAAATGAAAGCAGTGATATTAAAATATTATTTGACTTGTATTTCATTGTAGACAATATGAACACAACATATTTCATGTTTTGTCTGGTCGACTTCGACTTCATTTCATTTGGAAATATAAATAAATATACATCGATTCCTCACATTCAGGCTGCAATGCATTCAAGAAAAAGTTGGGATATTCATTTATCACTTTGTAATGTTTCCCTTTCTTTTCTCAACACTTTTCAGTCGTTCATGGGCTGAAGACACTAAGTGATCAAGTGTTTCAGGTTAATTTTATCTCATTATTCATGTAAACCAGTCTTAAGGTGTTCAACAGTTCGGGGTCTTCGTTGTCACATTTTGTGTTTCAAGATGCTCCACACATTCTTTATTGGGGACAAGCGTGGACCGCATCAGACCAGTCCAGAACCTGTACTCTCTTCTTCCTCATCCAGGTCTTTATAATGTGACTGGATGGATAGATAGACTGGATGGTCCTCTTAGACTGGTCTAAACACAATCCACGTTTCCACAGAGTGATGGTCCATCCCAGATGCCTCCAAGTCCAGAGAAGTCCACGATGCTTGTGGACACAGTTCACATAAGGCTTCCTTTTGGCTCAGTAAAGTTTGAACTGGTATTTGTGGATGTAACTCTGTACTGTAAAGCTTGACAAAGGTTTGTCACAGTAATCCTGATCACGGGGTTCATCTTAGACTTGAACCCTTATCCTTTACACTGATATCCATTCAGATTCCTTGAATCTTTTCATTCTGTTCTGCACCATAGAGGCTGAAATATCCAAATCCCTTCATATCTTTCTTTGAGGAACATTGTTTTGAAACATTTCAATCATTTTCTCACACATTTGTTAACAAACTGCTGATCCTCTGCCCATCTTTGCTCGGTTCACATCACCTGTTTCAAATCACATTGTTATTTCATTATTTTTAACTCATTATTCATCCTAAATTGCTTTTGTTGCAACTTTTTCTTGAATGTGTTCCAGGCCGAATGTGATGAATTGATGTATATTTACAAATGAAATGAAGTTAAAATATGTTGTGTTCATACCATCGACAATGAAATACAAGTCAAAGGACATTATAATACCACTGCCTTCTTTTTTAATTTGCATTTTTCATATTGTCCCAACTCCTTCTTATTTGGGTTGCACATTAAGGCAACAGAACAAACTGTTCTGTGACTGAATTTGTTCGAAACGTAATATTAACTACTTATTTTTCATGTTTATATGGTGAAAAGAAAATAAATTCCCTTGAAAACGAAGCCCTCGCGCACGAATACAAACGCACGCGTACGCGCACCAAAAACGAAACTACTGTGGCTCATTACCCTGATTTTCAGCAATATATGGAGCAGTGTAGCAATAACAACCCCCCAAACTGAAACATATCATAATGTGTAACATTTAGAATTTCACGCGCTGGAGTTATTAGGAAAAAAGACAAGAACTGGGCTCTAATTAATGCCAAAAAGTATGTTGTAACAGAAATAATACGCCTCAAGGGATCAACAGTGTCATATTGTGGCCTTAGACTTTTAAAGATAATCTTTTTCAGATTCCTTTATCATTCCGTCAGCGAAGAGTTAGTCTGAGGTTTTTAGCATAGTGTTTAGGAGAATATTCTGGTAATTTTATGCAGAGTCTGCTGTTGTTTTTCGTTAGTAATGAGAGCCTGTCTGTTGTGAGCATGTAGTGCGGCCGACTGGTCTGTGTGTTCACTTCAACTGTGTTTCTCTCAGACTCGGAGGAAAGCATGAGCGGACGGTTTCAAGCTCCCCTCTCGCTGAATTGATTCTACTATGGGTCCTCTAGAAACACGGCTCTGAAAAACGGGGGGATATGGACATTAAACTGTTCTTACCTTTCGCACATTCGGATCGTTTCAATGAGCCACAGCCGACAAATGCCTATAAACTATCCGCTGGTAAACGTATCGACAACGCTAAAACGCTAGCAATAGCAACTGACGCCGGCGGTTTTGAAAGCGCACGTTCCCAGCTCCCCCCTGTACCCAAAGATGGTATATTCCACAATTTATTCCAGGGAAAGACTGACAGTTTTTTGGGTCATGAAGCAGCTGTTCAAGTCAGTGGCCTGCCCTCCCTCCGCAAGAATAAGGAATTAGTACATTTCAAATTAGATAACGACAAACGTTGGTGCAGGAAGAGAAAAAAAGTATGACAATGTGTCCGTAGCATGAAATAAACCATTTAAAGACGAGCAAAAAAATATTTGTTTCCAAAACAAAATGATTTTTATAATCAGTTCATTTTCAGCACATTAACAGGAACAGTGTTATGGGTGTTGTTTATATTTCTCCAGTTGTGGAGTGAATAAGTAGAGCAAAAATGTAAATTATTTTAATATTAAAGGTTGAGAACTTCTATGTATTTCTGTGTCTGTTTCACACATGTACACATACTATCCGTATAGAAAGTAGAGTAAAACACATGAAACAATGGTGGAACGACTGTTGACCCCTCTTCAATAAATCTGCTCAGTGTTCGGTAATACATCATCCGGCTGTATATTACACTTTACATTCTGGCTCTGTTCTAAAGGTAGACAATTCAAAGATCTGTCTACACTTGGCTACTTATGTGCTTTTATTATAAATTTCATGATCAATACATCTCAGACAGCCAGAATAGCTTTTAAATTTGTGCACAGATTAATGAATGCAGACAGAATGCACGCAAACCATTCATGCATTCACTTTAATACGTGTGTGATTATTAAGAGTGACTGAATTTGTGCTGCCGACTGTCTGTGTGCATGTGTGTGTACATGCAACGTGGGTCAAGCCCCTTGGAAACAGCAGCAGAGGTCCTCTGCTTTTAAGTGGATTAAAACTCCAGCACAATCCCCAGGGCCAGCAGGCATTGGACAGACTGGGTGTAGTTTAGATGAGGACTTAAGACTGATTATCTCTCATGCTGCCTTTGTTTTTGCTGCTACTGTTGCATATACAGGTAACACTGTACTGTATATGGAAACGTGTGTGTGCTTTACACATTAGTAGCGATACAGGTATTAGCTATTCAGACTGCAAATCAGTACGCTTGTGTTTTTTCCTCCATCTGTCTTCAATCTATTGCCGAGTATCAGCACAAGCTCCACTTTGAACATCAGCTGTTACCAACTTTGCCGTGCTGCCGCAGTGGAAAGATTCCTCAGCTCTGAATGTATACCTGCAGAGTGTTTATGTTTAGTCTGCCGTCATGCAGCAGCGTCTTATCTATGCTATATGTGAGCTGCTATTATGGTTTCCCCAGGACACACTGTGTCACTCTCAGACTTTTTGCAGTGTTTTTTGGGTGCAAACCCAAATACACAGTAGCCTTCTAACTATGTCAATTAGTGTTAAAATTAAAAATATTGTCATTTAAGGTGGAAGATTTGCGTCTGCTTCCATGAAATCTGTGCTGGCATCTTAGCTGACTGAATTTCTAAAGCTAAATCCACACTAATGCACACACATGCGCTCATTTTAAAATGCTGTTTCACAACCTGAATCTCTGTCCATACTAGTGTTTTAGCAAAGTTTCATAAATAATCTGCCAGCATTCTAACATGCCTGAAGCGCATTTCACAGGACCAGGAGGGGCTGATAACGCTGCTGGACACAGGAAAGTGGTGAATTATGCTGTGAATGTACTGTAGTATCATGACAAAAATGCAGCATTTAACTGCACAGCAGTTGCTACAGAGACAACAAGGACAGAATCTCTGGTAATTGAATATCCATGTTGAATTAACAGCTGGCAGTCAAGGGCGATGTCTTGTTTTGTTCCGGGAATGGTCACGTGATAGGGCATGACAAATCAGGGAAGGATATGACTGAGAAGACCCAATCACGAAAGCGAATGTGGACATCTGTGTCATTGCTTTTAAAATATTCAGCTTTTGTCTGTCCACATTACAACACACCTGTGGAGTTTACAAACTAAAACAGCATTTCCAAAAGTCTCAGTTCTCGGGAAATGGCGTAGTAGTGAAACAATAGCAATACATGTAGCAAAATATGTGCATTTAAAATAAAACTATAGTAATATGGATGCAGCCTAAACGAATGGGTGCTAGTGTTGTACACTGTAGCAACTGTAGAGGAGCAGAAGAGAGACATTAAAGAACTCAAGAGTGAACATGAAGATTTTTGCGCAGAAACTGACCTAAGTCCTCTACATAGAAATCAGTGTACAGGCTGTTACCATGGGTGTAGGTAATGGAGACAGTCATTAGCTTAGGAATGGAGTTAGGTAACGCCAACAAACAATACAATACAGACTCCAACACAAACTTTATGTAAATACACAAGCACGCACAAATCTTCCATATTGAACCGTTTTTGTAAACTTTGTGATATTAAGTTTGAATTGGGTGTGGTAAGGCTAGAGATTTATTACGCAATTAATTCTATGAACCAATGAAACCTATGAATCAAAAAAAAAAAAAACCCACACACATACACGACTAGCTACTGTTAGCTACTATCTACTATCCACTCTCCATCCCATTGTGTCTGTTTGTGCTGTCCCTGGGTGTAAATCCATAGTGATTTAGAACATAACCACTGTAGAACAAGCTGAAAATAATGTTTCATTTTGCTGATACTCATGGCTTTGTTGTTGCTAACACTGCTCTCTCCCTTAAAGTTAGTTATCTTTCAGATTTTGCTAACATGTTTAGCCCCTGTGAAGGTGTAG
Source organism: Coranthus polyacanthus (assembly GCA_037367275.1). Lineage (NCBI taxonomy): Eukaryota > Metazoa > Chordata > Actinopteri > Kurtiformes > Apogonidae > Coranthus > Coranthus polyacanthus. The sequence continues at coordinate 1,790,969 of JAPQRN010000016.1, forward strand.
CTAACATTACTCACTAATAAGGTGTCACAAAACATTGTCTGATTACACAGTCATGAGAAATCTAAAAGGCTAAAAAGCAGAATTAGGTGTTTTTGGACTAGATTTTATTGTAATTTTAAATGTTTAACGAGACACTCAACTTTGAATTCACTTTTGCATTTTCACTATTCCAAGCCAAATTACCAGAGGCTTTAATGGTTGTGTTAAGCAATATGTTGTTATGAATTCAGTTCTTGTTTTCCTTTTTATGACCCCACATGATCTTCATAACCTCCCTCAATAATCTTCTTAGGATTTATGAGGCTTGGAACTGATGAAACAAATAAAAATATAAATTTTTTTCACTTCCACTCATGTTGGGAAAGAGGAATAGTTAGTGTGTTATGAAGGCATCCCTGTGTTTTCGTCAGCACAGCAGCAGTATATAAATGAAGTGACACACACTGTAGTTGTAATGCTTTGGGTGTGGATCTGGCTTCTGAAATCACATTATCTGCTCTGTCTGCATCCCTGCCTCTTTCCCTGTTACTGTCCACTGTATACAACCCAATGAGGCAGAGATGCTATAAAATTAATGTTTAAGGAAGTAATGACAGTCAAACAGCGGCACTCGCAGCCAACAAGATAACAATGTCTTTGGCATGAGGTGGTTGATGTAGCTACTCTACCTGCCAACTCAATACTAAGTTTGTTTTAGATGCCAAAGTATTCTTTGCATTTTCCCTTCTTTTTACGATACGAATGTGTCATTTTAATTAAAGCCTTAATATATGCAGCAAATGTATTTAACAATGTCTATAACATGTAGGATGAAGTTTTAACTGTTAAAGTGTTTATTTGCTTGTCCTATTATTTTACATGTTCCAATAAAAATACAATAAAAAATAGATTCCCTATTTGTATCTCATGACAGCAGTTTGCACTTTTATGCTGTGGATCTGGATCAGCCTAAACCTTTATGGGGCACTAAGATGAATTTGTTTTGGTTCCCCTCCCTACTACCTTGCTGTGGCCAGTTCTGATTGATTATTGTCAATGCTTGATCATTCGTACACCTACTGTAAACCTAATACACCCATTATCTGTTTTATTAGATGTGTCTGTGTTCTGCTTACAGCATGCCAATATATTACCACAATGTCCAGTGGCATGAATGTGACACCAGCTCTTACAGATGTTAGCAGACAAGGATTAAATCAGCCAAGCCATTAACAACATATTGTGTTTTTGTATGATTACTATGGACATAATATCCTATGTCATATAATAAGAACCATAAGTTCAATCAGATGCGTCCACTATCCTTGCATCATGATCTGTTCTTACAATTACTAGCAGTTATGGCCAAAGGCCACAATGACCTTGACCTTTAAACTTGGGCCACCAAAATATAATCAGTTCATCATTGAGTCCAACTGAAATTTGTGTCACATTTGAAGAAACTCCATCAAGCTGTTTCTGATTGAACTCATAAGAATAGACAGACAAGAGGGCACAGTGACTTTGACCTTTGACCTTTGACCACCAAAATCTTTTCAATTCAGCCTTGTGCCTCATTGAACATGTGTGCCAAATTTTGCAATATTCTGTCAAACTGTTCCTTAGACACCATGTTTTAAACATAATGGGGACGGAGCAACAGACACATTTTCTTATAGAGATGCACTGTGGACACAGAAAAAAAACATTTCAATAGCTTTTTCTCAAAGTCAAGGATCCTTCGCTTCCTTCATAGACCATGCAAGAGTCCTTCCTACTGATCAATACATCCATGAATGGAACAGTCCAGCAAGAGTGCATTTTGCGTCACTGAAAAGGTCCCACCCCCAATTCAGTGGTTTACACGGTTAATAATAGATGGAAATGAAAACACTCCTATTCAGTCAGTACCTCACTAACTGAAGCTGCTATGTAGAGACTTATTACACATTTGCAGTGAGTATTCAGTAGAAAACCAATAATGAATTTACAAGGGCAATAATAAAAGGGAAGCAGTGTTTATCTATTCTGCTGGAACATGGAATAAACAGCTTAGATTTACACCAAATATAGACATTCAGTTTAAAACATTTGCCCATGATTGAACTCTTAATTAATTCTTATTGCACTGTATGACTTCCTGTTATTTAATTCTGGAGCACTGTACCTTCTCTTAATCATTTAAATTATTATTTAATTATATTACTCTCTTTTATTATGATTTTATGTATTCTATGTTTTCTTTACTCAATATTTCTATCTTTTATTAATTAACCACTTTGTTTTTATTTCCCTCTGGATGTTACATTTATTTATCCTATGTTTAAACACACTGAATTGCCTAAACAAGCCTTGCGAAATAACATACAATACTTATTGTATTCTTCTTCTTTGTTGAGGTTTTATTGGTGAAGCGGTTGACTCTTTTTCATTTAGTGGCCTTATTAAAACACTTGCACATAGGATTGTGGGTGCTTAAAGAGTAGAGAGGATCCACAGAAGCATCCTTGAAAATTATTCAAAGGAGGGACATAACATAATTATGAATATTGTATTTCATTCCTACAGATACAGATACAGATATAGAATCTCCAAAATCTGCCTCCATCTTAAATACTGGACCTATAAAGGTACAATATCTAACATAGGTGAAGAAATGTACATGTATTAACTACTTCATTTCCCAATGTGCAAATGGATCATAGTGCACAGTGCTTAACAAAATTATTAGACCACCTGTCAAAAAGGAAAAAACACAACAGCATCATAAAGTGCTTTTAATGCAGACTCTTTCATTTTCAGTGAGCTCTCCACGTTTTACCACCACCAAATGATTTTGGTAATTGCCAATGCTGTTCATTTAGGGCAGTTGTGGCATAAACCTTACATAGGGTGGTGGTCTAATACATTTGTTAATCACTGTACCTTCAAACAATGAGCACCTTCCCTGACTGTCTTGGTTGTCATCCAGCAGTCTGTGCACTGATTTCCATATAGAGGTTGGATTTCTTCTTGAAAAGCCTTGAGTTCTTCGGTGCTTCTCTTCTGCTCCTCTACAGCAGCAACAGTGTACAACACTAGCTACTATGTAGCTTAGAAATGGAGTCGACCAGCTGCCAGTGCAACACAAACTTCACAAAAGTACACAAGCAAATCCTACATATTGTACCTTTAATATCAGATTATTAATAAGTTTGTACATTAAAATATAAAGTATATGACAGAATATTAAAGAGGTGTTGATTACTGAGCTACTGACAGTAGTTTTATCTGAATCGCTGCCATCGTGCAGTTAACTTACTCAATAAATCTATTGTTTGTTAGTTATTACTCATGACAACACAATATCTTGTTGCATATTAACATATTTACTACTAAGCTATAGCTTGCATTACTGACCCTCATCCTTAACATGACTGTTAACTTGTTCTCCGAGTTATAATGTGGGTTTCCCTCCAAATGTATTGCACATCGTCTGTACACACAACACCTATTGCACTGTCTGTCCGTCCTGGAAGAGGGATCCCTCCTCTGTGGCTCTTCCTGAGGT
>JAPQRN010000016.1:1802148-1820114 GCA_037367275.1 Coranthus polyacanthus
CAGATGACTTTGTGATTATCTGTGTGATTGTGTGTGTGTGTGTGTGTGTGTGTGTGTGTGTGTGTGTGTGTGTGTGTTGAGGTAATTACACATACAATAGCTATAGCTGAAACAACAAAAGTGCGGAAGTAAGAGGAAATTCCAAGGTTCTTTTTCTTTTACTCTGTCTTGCTCTGCATTCAAGTTAGTTAATGAGTGGGTCATTCCTGTTATCTGGTAACATTTTCTCTTCAAAATGTTTTTAGCAATCTATCATAAGAGTAACATGTATAAATTTGAGGAATAGATATTGCACAAGCTCGGGAAATGAAAAAATTATTGATAAAGAATTAGGAAATAGAAAGCACAGACAAAGCCAGCAAAAAAACTGTGCTCCACTCTGTTATAAATATTCCATAATAATTCTATTAGAACTTCCACCCTGTTAGGTCAATAACATAACAGGGTGGAAAATTTTAAGTTTTAATTTTATGTTATCAGTAAAAAAAAAAAAAAAAGACTGACAGACCAAGGTGAGAAAGTACATCCTAACAGGGGAGAAGATGACTTCAAGGACACAATAAACAAGGAAAATCATCAATAAAAAATAAGTGTAGTCACACCTGATTTGAATGTATGATTAGAGCCAATTTAGCTTTGTCTATAACAAAATGAAATGAATATTTAGCGGTTTTTATTATTTCATGCTTTATAGTTTTCATGGAAATCGATTACCATGCACTGAGGACATGATAACATTGAACGCGTACATCAATCAAAAGGTGTGTAAAATACAGAATAGTGTTTTTAATGTCTGTTATCTCTGTATAAGTGATAAAGAAGACCAAAATATATAACTTGTTATTATAAATACGTGGCTCATTTGAGAGAAAATATGTAAATCATAGGGACAGAAAAGTCACTGTGTAACGTGAACGACCCGAGTGTGTGTATAATTGAATTTGTGAATATTAAGTAGGCTACATATTGTTAACATGCACAGCACCTCACTTGTGCAATCACATGACCCTGTTACGTTTTTGAATGCTTACGTGTTTCTGTATTTTACTGGTTCACTAAGGGAAATTCAATCCTTATGTAAAGATGATGCTCCTTGCTCACAGGCTTTCTCCATTCTTTACTTCGTTGTCCTTTGTAATGCCGTTATCTGCTCTTTATGTGGTATTTGTATTCACATGTAAAAAAAAAAAATCACATAAATAAAAACCCAGCCCTACCACCTACCTAGCTACCGCACACACAAATGAACAGAAATGTATTTTCTCTCTCTACCCTGCCCTGTCTTTCTCTCCCTCTCTCTCACATCCACACAAATGCATGCTCTTGTCTCCACACACACAACCATGCACTGGAGTGCGTGCGCACACACAAGCACGCAGACAGTCAGCTGTGCCCTTCCCACAGCTAGAAGCACGAAAACAGAACACACTGTCACACACACTGTCCCTGCCTCACACGCATATACACACACTTGTGCACACACAAACTCTGCAACTGTCCTCTACACACTCTTAAAGGGATATGACACACACTTAAACATTGCCACCGAGTGCCAACAGCATACGTGGACACTGAATCAGTACATCATCGAATTAATGCATTGTCCTGTTGTATTATATTATTATTTAAATGCTCTGTGTGATACTAGTGGACTATGTGAAGGGTAAACTGAATGTGTTTTATGTGAGCTGCTTGGGATTGACTGACATAATGAGAATTCAGTTCTATTCATCTACACGCAGAACAGTGAGGTAACAAAAGAGGAGCCTTTAATATACCGTACCTATGACTGCAAACATGTATGTCAAAGAAAGTCTACAACAAGATATTTGTTACATGTATTTGTTACGCATTCTACAATTCCTTAATCAATGTTTTGTTTTACAAACATTACATTTATGTTACAATGAACTCTAAACTAATGATAGCCAGTGTTAGCTAGCAACTGTTAGCTAACGACTGCTAGCTAAATCTTTGACTGCATTGTATACATCAAAGAAAGTCTACAAGATATTCTTACACATTTTTGTCCAGTATTCTTTAATGGCTTTATCAATGTTTTATTTAATAAATATGGAATTCATATTATAACTCCTTTTCTAAGCCAATGATAGCTAGTGTTAGGTAGCTAAACCTGCGACTGAATTGTGTAGCCTATATCACTGAGTCTACCACAACATACTTGTTACATATTCTTGTTACACATCCTGTGATGTTTTAGTCATGTTTGTATTTAATAAATAGGCCTATTATGACACTGAATGCATGTATATTAATGCTCCTTTTCAAAGCTAGCAGAAGGCTATCTACTCTTAGCTAACACTCTCACCTTCTAAAGTTAGACTGGTAATATGTACAAAGCCATGAATATACTGTATGTAGCCTTGGTGTACTATAGTAGTAGTACTATATCTTGTGAAATGTTATTATTGCTCTACTTACTTGATGGAGGAATCGACGATTCAATAAAACTAAAACCTTTGAAACATATAGAAAAATTAAGAAGAAAAAAAGTCAAAAGTTTTTCATACATTTGAGTAAAGTTTAAAACTATTACAAAAAGGTTGGACAAAAATTGAACAGTAAGGGCAAAAAAAGAAGAAAAAAAAAGAAAAAGTAAAAAACAAATTTATAAAAGCCACACCTAAACAAACTTTCAGCAGCTGTCTTTATATATACATAGAACATTATGTATGTTCTCATATTCGAGAACATTGTTCATTAACATTAACACCCATACTTCCTATTTACAGATATGTAAACGGGTAACCCAATAACCTCATTTAGTGTGGGCATTGACGACTTATTGACACAAATTTTTTAAAAATGGGGGCTTAAAATAAATAAGATGCACCTTTCTGTTTGTGGAGTGAGAAAAGGGATTTATTCTTGCCCTAAGGTCGCACACATTACTACTTAGTGTAGGACAAACTAGGGGGTTATGTCAGTGGCCTCTTTGGTGTCACCTCACAACAGAAATAATCCATTGAATGTACTATTTTAGTTCATATGTGCGCATTGTTTTTAAATATGGTTTCAAAATGGTATAAGCAATTCGAATCGGTACTGTACATGAACACAATTGTAATGTAAGGCCTGAACTTAAAGGCCTACAGAAGAGAACTTGAACTTGAGTGAAGTCGACAAAAACTGAGACACTGTAGCTTTAAGAAGCCCCCACCGTTTCACAACAGGGGGGGCGTGAGCTGAATCCAGGAACAGCGATTGAAAAAAAAAAAAGCTCCACCAGTGGACTGTTTCAAGTTCCCCTCGGCTGAAACCCTGCCTGATTTGTGGGCAATGTTGGGGAAGTAGAAAAAAAGGAAACCGGAGCAAAGAGAGCGCAAGGGAGAGATAGGGAAGACAACACTAACTGGGTAGCTATGGAGATAGTAGCTTTTCTTGGTAGCTTTCTTTGACAGGTGTCGAGTGGGATAAAATAAAGTGTCAGAACAGTCTCCAAGATGTACGGCAAGGGTAAAGGAGCTGTGGTCCCCTCCGATAGCCAAGCAAGAGAAAAGTAAGTAATTTACTGCACTGTCACAACAAGAGAAGCAGCCAACAAGAGTGTGCTAGGTAGCTAAACTTGCTAACTGATGTGAGGGCAGCTCAATCACTTAAGCAAGGGGACGCGTGTTCAGACAGCTTTTTTGCTAACATTCAAGCTGGAAAAGTGGCGCTTTTTTGTTGTGTTGGTCACTTTGTGTGTAGTGGTGCCTTTTGCATCCTCCAACTAACAGGCATGGCTGCTAAGTTAGCCCAGGCAGCTAGCTCCAGTTGCCAGTTTCACTCTTGTCTTACTAGTTTTTAGTGAGTAAAGTTGCATCGCTTCTTGAAGGTGGAGTGTTGTTGCACATGTCTGCATTAAAAACGCAGAAATGTGCACCCGCAGTTGAATTCTCTGGAAGTAGCGCAGACGGAGATCCCACTTTTACTTCCATGTCTCCCCTCGCCTCAGTGTGAGGAACAATACATTTGGAGTGACGCTGTGCATTGTAGCTAGCTGGCTTTTGTGTCGCCCGGCTGAAGCAGCAGCAGCAGCGGATAAAAATAGAATACAGCTGTTTGAGGCTTTGTTACAAAATAGCGCAGGAACGTGCTTTAGAATCGAAGTGATACGGTGTCTGTGAACGCGCTGGGTACATCGTACCCATGTGTGTGTAGGTGAGCCGGGAGCCGCTGCTACAGCGAGCTCCGTGCGAGGAGGAGAGCTGCGCCTCACAACTTCAGTGGCCCGTACTGATTTTCACGAGTAACCCCGAGTTGTGTGTACTAGTGCTGGGGATACAATTGCATGGGATTGCCGCCATCACTGGCGGTAGCAGCCCCTCGTGCGCTTTTCAGCCGGTTATTTGTCAGAAACCAACTTAGGTGGTGTTAGCTTGGTGAGCTGTAGCCCGCCGAGCCCTTTGTCTGTATGCCACCGTCTGGAAGCCTGTTGTTCGCTTTGGAGATACGACCCACACGCTTACAAACACTCCAGCTTCAGTTTACACAGCTTTCTATTGAGTCTCAAATAATAGTTTCACCGTCCTTTGTGGTTTTATTAATAAAACAAGAGCTACTATCTACAGCTAATTCCGTGGTCACTCTTAACAAAGCCAGATAAGACCCGAACATGCTTGAAGAAACTTGCTACTGAGTCGTTTTAAACGCCAGCACTGTGTTAAAGGTTTATGGTAGCTGTTCTCAGACTAGAGTTCAATAACCTCCAGGTAATTAAGAGGTGAGAGGTTGCACACAGGTGAGCACTTAACGGCTGTATGTTTTGAACACACTAGCAAATGCTCAGTGTGTGAGTGGCTGGACCATTCAGCAGGTTCAAGTGGGACAGGGTTGTCAGACTTGTGTGAATGTTTGCATGGACATCAGCATTACCTTTAAACTCACACTTATTGTTGCATCTGTATCCTTTGTCTGGCATATTAAGACAATGTCCCCACGTTCTGATTTTGAAGGGGATGCATGAATTGAAGCCGATTCAAGTCAGGTTTCCATCCAAATGTTATTACACATTTGAATTTTCAGATAGTCTCTACGAGAAAATGTGAATTCCTGTTTGTTTCATCCACTGCTGTTCTGTGAATATTAGGAGTTGGTTCATGGATATTAGCAGTAGATTCATATTTTAACTGCTCATTTGTGTGAAAAGGCCCTGGGCTAAGAGTGAAACAATTATTAATAGTTACCAAGATCCTGCTTTTTTTTTTCTTTTTTTTAATTTTCTGCAAAAAACTCTAGTTTTCCACTCCTAAATTGAAAACACACATAAAAATGGCTGCATAGAAGCACACTTTATCATATTAAAATCATAAGAACTGTGAAACTAAAGCTTCCTTTTATGCTTTATGTACAGTATTTACTTACTGTGGTAAAGGCATTGTTTGGATAATGAAACCTCAGAGTCACAAATCTGTAGATTTCCACCTGACAACTCCACCTTTTTAAGTTATTTCAAAGCTAAATGAATAGAAGATGGGAGACACTGTGCTCTACCAAAAAGTTCAGATCAGGGGCCTGTTTTGATTAATTGTTGATTCAGAGCTTATTTTGCTTATTTTGTTCATTGCAATCTGAGTTCTTACTGAAGTTTATTATTTTAAGCAGCAGGAGGAGAAAATGCCAAGTAGTGTCTGAGGAGACAAAATGTACCAAGAATATTGTGTTTGTTTTTTAAGTTAGACATTATATCGAAACGTAAGTCTTCTTCTCAGTGTCGGTAACGTGTCCGACTCAAACATACTCTTTGTCCCACCTTTGGCATGTTGGGATCTGGTCCCTCTACTTGCTTCCCCATATCTCCGCTGCTTCTCGGAGTCGTCCTCATCCCTCGCTTCACTTTAGTGTTGAATTATTGAGACAGACTGAAGCAGCTGCTCTCAGCTTTGCGTCAGAGTTGAGAGAGACGGAAGAGAACGAACGAAAGAAAGACGGAGACAGAGGAGAGGCAGATATGGTGGGCAGACTCATCCATGATTAAACAGGGGGGTTTTGTTGAGAGCCTCTGCGAGGATGTCAGGTGTGCTGCTGCTGCTCTCTGGGAGTGAGCGTACGAATGTGATGATGTCCCGTCTCAGAATGAGGGGGTGGGGTGGCAAGAGGAGAGGTCAAGAGGTTACCACACATGGTGACATGATGGAGGAATAATTTTAGTTTCACAATGAGAGGATGGAACAAGTGCAGAGGCTGAAATCATATATGCGACTGTAATAAAATTGTGTGATTGTCAGGCCATGGAATTCTTCGAACTAGCCAGTGAGAGTTGCTGGGGGTCATCTTTCTGAATGTTCACCTTGCATATGCATTACCACATTTTGGCTTTCAAAAACAACCAGGGCCAACCTCTTTTCTCCATCAGCACTTGACTGTTCCTCTGATTCTCTATCACCTACTGTTTCTACCTCTACAGAGGTGACAAACCCTAACCCTAAACACTAGTAGAAGAACTGATTCTTTACTGCAGTAAAAGTGACAAAGTCCAGGCTCTGAAATGTCCTCACAGTATAAAAGTCATCAGTCGGTCTTTGAAGGACATTTCTAGCGGCTGTTTGTCTTGTTGAATAAGACTTCAGAATTTTGTTTTTTTAATTATAGTCTTTTACTTCTTTTATGCCATTTTTGTCTTGTTGCATCTTTATGTAATTTGTGTCTTTGTCATGTAGTTTTTGTCTAATGTCTTGCATGTTGTTTTTGTCATGTCTTTTACACAGTTTTCGTTTTGTTAGGTTTGTGATATTCACCATGGGGTCATCTTTTCTATGCACTATTGTTCCGTCCATTTAGGTTAAAATCAGCCTCGATCTTGGGACATGTGCAGTAATACAGAATAAAATGAATGAATGATTCCCAAATGGACATAGTACATATATTTGTGCAAAAATGTAGGGAGTAAAAGGAAAAAGTTGTTAGAGAAATAAATATTCAAGTAAAATACAGATACCTAAAAACTCTCCCAAAGCACAGTAATGAAGTATTTGCACTTGGTCGCTTCCCACCTCTGCTCTTCTATTAAAAGGGGACATGCCCCCTCTTATAATCCAGCCCAAACTCATTTTTCTATTCCATACTCTGTGCTCCTATATCTGCTCCCTCCTCCTCCTCCTGCTCCTCAAACTTCTTTTTCTCTGAGCGAGCTTCTCAGCTTTAATAATGCAGTGGGCCAGGTGCACGCACACGCAGCCCCTTCTGCAACCCACACGAAAACACATATACACACACACCACACATAAAAATTTCATTGAGGGCCTCTTGGGGGGGATCTGCAGTGTGATCCTTCAATCCCCAGACATAAGGCCGAGTCCTTAACTATTCCCTACAAGTCAAACTCCTATGTAAGGCTGTATATGTATTAATAGAGCAAATGGCATCAATATTTGAAGCATCTAGTGTATCCTAAAGCTTACCACGACCCTTTGCCCGACATTTCAGAACTGTTAAAATCAGTAGAGAGAGATGTGGAGAATCTATAGGTGTTCAAGTTAGTAAACGGCAAAGTATAGGGGTAAAATGCTGTAGGATCCATGCGTGGACTGTGTGTGTCCCCGTCCTAATACTAGACTGAACTGCAAGTGGCAGTGACTTACACTTTACACCAGCGGTCACACAGAGCTTTGTGACCTACAAATTGCTACGAGCCTCAGAAAGTGGTCAAATTCCCCTGGCTGAAGTGGTCAAGTGTGTGTTTGTCTTCTGTGTGACTCCTGTAGAACTGCAGTCTTCACATACATCAGGCTTTTGTCTGTCCTGCTGTCTGTTTACAATTAGAAACAGCCAGGACCTATTCTCTCTGCTGGATATACTATATTTATTATTAACTGGGTTTGTAATGATACATGCATTCACCAAACTGTTAGTAAGATATAGAGCACATTACATAAGGGGTTATTTGTAATATTAATGTTATGGCTTGCGAGTTTCAGTCAGTTTATAGTGATTTTTCTTTTTGATCTATTGGCACTAAAGGAGTTTGCAGGAGTTTGTGGAACATGTTTTGTGGACACTGTAAAGTCATGACAGTGGACTTGATATGAGTTCAGGTATTGTGTCGAGTGGGCATGTTATGGAAGTCCCAGTTTTTGTATCAGTAAGCTATTAAAGACATTAGTGAAGCAGCAAGTTCCTGGTCCGAAGCACAGGGCTGAAGACGAACCTTGTGTGAGCACAGATAGTGTGAGAATGAAGAGAGGCTCTGCTCGGTGTTCAAAATGAAGCCTCTGTGTGATAGATACACGGTTAAGAGTGAGACTCTGCTCTCCACTATATTTTTAGTTCGTTATTGCAGAACAAAATAGAATTGGCAGGTCACCACAGTCTATATATTTAATGGGAAACACTGCACTCAAAGTAGGCTGAGCAGTATTTAATGCCAACGTCATGTTGTAGATTTTCCTAATCTAGCAGCAATGGGAGATGGGAGCGACTGGAAACATTAAACATGTCCTCACTTTGACCAGTGTCGGTAGTGGATATGCAGCCATAAAAGTGACCCTGAGTGGAGAGAATATTTCCATATGAGTAATTATTCATTACTAAAAGACACTTTTTTTTTTCATTGCTACAGAAGTGAGATGCTTTTGCTGCCACTGTTTGTGTTTCAGTTAAGTCACTTAACTGAAGTTAGCAGTGTTCACAAACCAAGATGAGATTTATACATGCAACGATATCCCAGTTTCTCTCAGAGTACTCCAGCTAACATAATCGGGTTTCTGAAATTGAGATGTGATGTTTATATTCTCAAGCACAAAAATGGGATACTTCAAATAATAACTGTGATATAAAAGTCCATGGAAATACACCCACTGAGTCCACCACAGTAAGTGTAAATGATACACTGCTTCTTTAAATCAGCTGTGTGGGAACATTTCAGGTTCCCCGTGGACTATGATGCCAATGGAGAGTGAGTGTTGGATCGGACAATACTGGTGTGTCCGTGTTGTTCAGTAGTGGTGGGGATATATGTTTGGAAACACACCCAACATGCTGTTCAGTGTTTGCAGAAATGGAGGTCAACCAATAGTGGATTTTTAAACGCTTATATAATAACAATAGTTTGTAGCAGGTAAAAGTTGATAGCGGAGTGATCAGCTGATATCACCCACTCAAAGGAAATGTAACGTTCAGTAGAGAACAACAATCTTTGACACTTAACATTTAACAGCTATTATAGATGTAGGTGCTTTTTTTAATTTTTAGAGCAATTATTTTCCCTCAAAGTCAGTATTTCCAGTTGAGAGAGAAAATCAAGTTTTGCCAATGCACATAGTTTGTCAGATGTCCTGTCAGCGGCCAAACTGATTGTGTGATGAAATGAGAAATATAGCCTTACTGTATATATTTGGTGGTTTTCGTTCGTCATTTTTCCCATTGTACTGAACTGTGACGTCCAGACCTGTATCGTTCCACTTCTAATACTAACTAATGCACATCATCTCAGGCAACTTTTGTGTTGTTTGTTTGCTCCTGTCGAAGTCTGGATGCGTGCCTGCTCATGTATGTTTTATTATCTCTGTGGCTATCACAAGAGGGAAACACCCTCAGCTATTTATTACTTTCAGAGACGCATGCACTGTTCGGTGAAATTTTCCTGAACTTTGTGTTCCTTTTGTGCAGGAGGCAGAGTTCTACTGACTGCTAAATGTTCAACCAACCCAGTCATACTAAGAGTCATGTCCCAGGTCTATCTGTGGTCTTTAGTGTTCACTGAGTCCAAAGCCTGCAACTGTGGTCTGATGCATGTTACAGATAAAGTTAAAGTTTCTGTTTCTGTTGCTCTCTTCCACATACTGTATAGGTTGTGGACTCACTTGAATGCTCTTTAAATAAACTTCCATTTCAAATGACATTGATGACTGTTGAGATCAGTTTGAGTCAGTGTTCAGGTCAGGAGGATGTCAGCGATGCCAGGTCAGATGATGTGCATTGAAGCGTTCAGATTGACTGCAATGACAGTGTGAAAGGGCGTATGCTGTATATGGACTGCTGAAGAGCATTCACAATGAGCAGCTAGATTTACATCAGGATTATGTACACATGTATGTGATTTACTGAAAGGCCATGGGCATTTGCAGGTGTTGGTGTAAAGCTGTCTGTCTTATTATTAGCACTATTTTGGTTTTGTATAGTGTACATATCAAATATTCCATAATGTATATGGAGTGCAGATTGCACCTGTATTACCTTAAGCATAGAGCTGTGTGATATCGCCATAAATGTTAGATCATTGTTTTCAGTTTCATTTTTAAAGGCTGATTTTGAATGATAGTTGAAGAAAGGTAGTTAATTGTGGTTTGAAACTATTCTTTATGGTCAGAGTATGACAAATACATTGGCTCTTTAGAGGCAGAACATTCAGAACATTTATAATGATAGTCTTTAGTCAAGGTTCAGGTTTTTAGTTGCATTGTATGGATTTGGTCTGTTGAGTTTTGCTTTCACACTGTAATTTTGAGAGTGGACTAGTGCTGGCTGGTATACCGGATAAACCAGAGTACCAGCGTTAATTTCCTATAGGGTATGAATTTTTAATTGCTGTCATACCATAGCATGGCTCAACAATAGCTGTAAGACATCAGTAGGAAGCAATTTAGGTTCTGCTGCTAGATGTACTTTGGAGTGTTGTGCAGAGTGTATTGACAGCTAAAACTTTATCAACACCCATTAATTACTCACGATTTACTGTCTTTGAGACATTACCAATGTAGTAACAGACAGTCCACCTATGACAGGACATGGTCCCACTAAAGGCAGTCAAGAAAGACGGGTTCAGAGAAAGTTTAACCCGTACCTCAAATCCGAAAAGACTGGATTTGAGGTAGATATACCATGAAACCATCAGAATTAAACAAAAAGAAAATACCATGATGGGTGTGAGAGCGCCCAAAAACTCAGTAAAACAACTGTCCAGCCGTACTTAAGCATTTCCACATTCATGCAGAACAGATTGCAGGTGAAGCTTAAATAAACACTTGCTATGGTTACAATTCTTGCCTTGCTAAAAAGATAGAATAATAGAATGTATTAAGAAAAATAAATTGCAATCATCCATCTTCCACATCTCCTGCTGAGATGAAGTTGAGAAAATGTCTTGTGACCGGGGGTTGTTTGTACGGAAAGGACAAGGTGTTATCATGTAGTGACGGCTCTGTTCCACCCTTTCTGCCCATTTGCCTATTCATCCCCTTTACAGACTACATTTGCATACTAACAAAGCGTATTTTAAACATTTGCATACCATTAGTAGTAAGAACAGGTCAGGTGCAGATCATATTTCCATAACACACTACAGCAGTTGTTTCCTTTGCACTATTCATCTGCAGCTCGATTAAGGTATTTTGAGGAGATGGAAGCCAAACATGAGTGCATTTCAGCTCTGACCCTCACTATGAATGTTTGTGCACAACTATTTTATATAGCAGTGGATTGAAAATAAAATGAAAGGACACTTGTGTCTAAATTAGCTTTCATAAAAATTTACTGTGCAATAATAATACATATGAAGTTATATGAAACCTTACCAATAAACAGGAAATGCAAATGACTCTTAAAGATATGTGATTATACAGACGACTTCTCAGACATTTCAGTGTACAATGACCTATGTTGTGATGAGTTTGTATTGTGTTTTGTAAAGAGTTCCCTCATACCTGCTCCCAAAGGGTGGTGTGCTGTCGGGGTGGGGGGTTACCAAATGTGTTGCAAATGTGTTGATGTACAATATATATCTAAATATGTAAGTGTGTAAAAATGCCATTCTAAGCCAAACATACAAGGTGTCACAAGTACATGACGGATATGAAGTCAGTCATAAGTACCTTGCTTTTAGTGCTTTTAGTAACATAATGCAGTTAGGCAACAGGTTCAGAACAAAATGCCAGAAAAATGTCACCTACAACACAGATATAAAAACATTATAAATAATGACTTGACTCTTAATTGCTCTGCACTGTTTTAACAACCTTTACCTGTAACAGGTGCATGTAGGTTGTCCTTTACAACTGTGCAAACTCACTGAGTTACTGCAGCCAGCCAATTCTAGGGATGGGCATTTCAAGAGTAAATGACTTACATGGTTTATTGTATTTCATACAGCAGAGGACTGCATTATAGTGACTTGAGCTGATTCAAATACACAATGTGAGTACATAGAGGGGACTAAACAAAGGTGGAATGGGCTGAACATGCTGACACTGGGCAGTGACTGACAGTCTGCAGTCTGGCTGACAGTGAAAGAGCTAAATAAGACTAAACCTTGATACCTGTGACGTTCACAGGTTCATCCTCTGCTTTACATCTCTGCAGTCCTGGAAACAGATGCCTCTCACTGCGTGATACTTTTGCATTAAGCTAGAATGTTAAGTAAATCGGCTGTGATCGGCCGTGAGCTCAGTCCTGGATCATGTATGCATCATGTTCTCATGTGCACCTTGAATGTCATACACACAGAGCCCCGGGGAATGGTTCCAGTATGTCCTGCTACCAAGTGTTGGTAAAAACATGGGAGAATATATTAAGACGGAATGATAGTCACATGAATTAATCTTTTTTTAAGCTTTGTTCAGACAAAAGCCAAAGCCAACTTTTACCTTATATTACCTGAGTGAATATGACCAGTGAAGATTGAGTGTCTTCGCAACACGTAGCGACCTGGGCTTAACAGCCAGTGGGAATTAACATTAAAGAAACTCTTGCTAGTGCTGACTTAGTTCATGGTAAAGTTCCAACCATTAGCTGGAATCAAGTAACGGATACATGTTTTCACTTTTCTTCAATCCCTTTCCATTTTAGTTGTCTCTCTGCACATCACAGAGGTTGAATTTTATCAATAAATCTGAACATCAAACTAACTGTAAAAAAAAAAATAGGTCGTTCTTGGTGCACATGTAAAAATTTTCAACTCAACTTTCAGTTCACTAACAGTTATTCAAGTTGAGAAGCCTAATAGCAGCTATTGGCCACTATCAGAGCCCAATTCTACCAATAGCGATAGTTTGTAAAACGTGCTATAAGTCTATTTGTGTTGCCCAGTGTGAATTTACCTTTATTTGCGTCTTTAAATTGACTTTGTATATTAACGCAGTGCGGGAAATTTTCTTGCTTTTTGGTCTGAACACAGCATAAGATGTACTATGACATCACTGAGCATCTTTGCAGGCTGGTTGTATAGGTGCATCTGGTCTTTAGACTATGTAGTAAGTTGAACTTTATCAGCTTACTATTCAAAAAGTTTGATTGTGGGACTGTGCTGCATCTTATGGAGCTAAAATGTGGTTAATAGTGTGAAATGCACATTATGGTCACGCATCACTCAACAGTAGTACAAGGGAGGACACTGTGTGAAAGGCAGACGAGCTAAAAACAAACAGCATAACAGGCTAATTATTTCCAAACCATGTTTCATTGATCACTTCATTGACTAATGATGGGGTGTGTGACAGTGAGCTACTGTCCTTCTCATTAGGACCTTATTGGCCTGTCAGAGGACTGTCTGCTCTGGGCACACGGGCCACTGTCATATTCACACCGCCTCTCGATTGATGGGCCATTAACAGCCTATTAAACATGACTAAGTGAAGGAGTTAGGAGCACAATGTTGGGCCAATGGGGGTTTCCCACTCCACAGCATGGTTCTTGTGTCTGTTAATAGACCCTAGTGGATTGCCATTTCAAGTGTGGCTGCCCTGTTATAATAGCAGTGATTTTAAAAAGTCTGGCGAGAGCTTTTAAAATATCATCAGAATTAGTGGGATAGTGGGAATGCCTGTCCAGTGCAGCTATTTCTGTCTGTTTCTGAGCATGTGTGTTCACTCAGAAAACAGTTTTGCACACAGGTTGGTGTGTGTGTGTGTGTGTGTGTGTGTGATGTAAGGATGATTTGGCCTCGGTGAAATGCACAGAGGCATTGGTCGATTAACTACAGGCTACGCCGCTACATCTGAGATCATATGACCTTCTTTAACCAAATTTTCCATGAACAAAGAAACTTTGAGAGATACTCTGGAGCTTTACCTGCATTCAGCAGCCTTGAGTTTGATCTTTAACTGTAGTTTCTTTCTACTCCCCCAAAACATCTCTGTACAGCCACTACTTTATTGCAGTAAGTTATTTAATTTTTTAAATTCTAAATTTCAGGAAGGCTTCGTTGAGATTAAAATCCCAGCCATATGTCCACAAAAAGACATGAAATAACAAACATAATAAGCAAATAATCATCAAAATATGGCTTGGAGATCAACAGTTATTATATTTATTACACTATAGTTTTATACTGTTATGTTTTCAGCTAAAACACTTACAAAGTGTTTGTCATGTGTCGTGTCTTTTACATTGTTTTCGTCTTGTTGCATCTTTTTCATCTTGCATTGTTTTTGTCATATTGCATCTTTCATAACACTTTGTCTTGGTCCGTCTTTTACGTAGTTTTCATTTCGTTACAACACACTTTCTTATAGAGATGCGTTCACAGCACAGCTCTATAAGAAGGTGTGTCTGTCCGTCAGTTAGTCGGTCCCCATCACATTTAAAACGCGAAATGTTCCCCTTGGATGGAAGGCTGAACAGAAACAATTTTGGTGGCCCAAGGTCACTGTGACCTCATGCCTGTCCATTCTTATCTCAGGAACCCCTTGACTCCTAGACTTGTGTGGATCACACAAATGTGGTGGCAATAAGGACAGGCAGGAAGTAAAACAGCAAGTCATCAATTTAAATACCTAGATATCTGTAGTGATATGCAGCCTCAATCTGAGAACCCAGAGAAGTGGTGATTGATGGCAGGTTTAATGGCTTTGATTTCTTTTTTTCTGCGTTTAAATTCCTGCATTTTAAATCCTAAAATTTTAATTTTAACTGTGTTAAAAGCAGCCGTGAGAGAGCCTGGTCTGCTGTAGATACTGAGCAGTATATTACGGTGTCATCTGCATAAAAGTGTAAATGTGTGTTGCAAAGATTTTGATTGCCGTTATTAGCATATAGAAGGAGTAGGTGTGGTCTTAGGAGGCACGTGTTTAGTAACACTGAGTGAACTACAGTGACACTTCCTACCTGCACACATCTGAGTTGTTCTTGTCAAACTAACTACCAGTTTGTTCTGATAGTCTACCTCTGACAAGCCTGTTTCACTAGTGTATGATCCACTGTGTCAGATGCTTGGATACATTAACAAAGAGAGTTTTGATAATTTACTACAAAATGATTTTATTGAACCTTACAAAGTGCAGGCGACGGTACTAGACACTAACTGATTAAATACACAACTCAAGACTCAAATGATCTGTGTACTGCTGTACAGGGGTCGACCAATAGGTTTTTTCAGGGCTGAGTAATCTTTTAATCAAGCAGGCCGATAACTGATGTTACACATTTGCAGTTAAAGTGAAAAACTTGGCGTCAACATATAAAATCTCCAACACAAAACCTTTGTTGAAATGGTTTTAAGCATATGATTAATTAAAAGTGAACTTTTCAATGTTATCTTCAAACAAAAAGTGCAGCAGCATTTCTTATACAGTTAGTTGAAAACTTATACTGACATTGATGACTTGATTTATACAGTACCTTTTCAAATCAAACGGTTCAAAACGTGCCTTGACAGACAAAGCAGAAGTGATGAACTCAGAAGGTCATGTAGCTGCACTAAGGCCAAACAAAAGCAAGACAAAATATGCAAAATGCACAACAGAAGATCAAAACTTTTCTTGGATATGAAAGAGAGTGTCT
This sequence comes from Coranthus polyacanthus, assembly GCA_037367275.1. Classification (NCBI taxonomy): domain Eukaryota; kingdom Metazoa; phylum Chordata; class Actinopteri; order Kurtiformes; family Apogonidae; genus Coranthus; species Coranthus polyacanthus. The sequence goes on from JAPQRN010000016.1 coordinate 1,817,863, forward strand.
GGGAAATAATGCTGTAAACTGTACAACAAACCTTCAAACCGGATGCATTGTTAAAATTATGACTGTTTACATTAAGAATTGACTGTAGAATTGCTTACAAGTAAGCAGTGGTTGTCACTAGTGAACAGAAATGTCTTTGTCACTGAAGATTAAACTCTTCCATATTGACTTCTTGCCTGATTTTAATAAGAACATGTAAAGGAAATGGAACTGTTCATTTTTGTTCGCTGCCTTTATGGCATTGTCTGTTTCTTTTTCCAACTCCTCACATGTGCTTCAAACATGTGTGTGTTGTTTTGTTGTTGTGAGACGGTTCCATCTCAGTTTACTTTTTAATCTATTAGAGGTCTAATTTAGTCTAATTAAGATGCTGTGAAAACACACGCGAGCATCTACCTGTAAATGTAATCTAATGTTGGTACATTTGGAGACGTTGGAGTTTGACTATCTTAAGTATTTTTATTTTTTTGTTTCTTTTGTTGGTCTTAACTCAAGTTTGTTATGACCTTTTTATTGGTTTACTTTTAGAATTATTTCAGAATGATTTTCTTTTTTTTCTGTGATTAATTTGAACTAATAAGTCTTGGTTTTAGTGATTTTGATTGACTTTTTTCATATCAGTTTTAATGGTCTCAGTTGCTGGTCTTTGTTTATTTGATTGTCTTCTGTTTTTGGATTCATCTTATATTTTACATTTGTGCAGCACGTTGTAATTCCTCCAGGAGTGAAATGTGTGATTGTTGAAAAAAGCAGATTGAATGAATTGTGGTCACTAACACATGTTTCTGTTTTTTTCAGGTTAGCGTTATACGTGTATGAGTACCTGCTACATGTGGGAGCACAGAAGTCTGCACAGACCTTCCTGTCTGAGGTAAGAGTGTGTTTCTGATGCTAACGACTAGGACTGGGCCATACAACAGAAATTATCGACAAATATTCTTATTGCGATGACTATTATCATGATATAATCGCAATATAATAAAATCACAATATGTAGTTTTCTTTAGGGTTTATTTTGTTCATTCTCAGGTGAAACACTTACAAAATTGTTATTTTACTCATAAGTACTACATCCAGAACCTAGAGACTATAGGTGTGTTTTCATCTTATGTTTTATGTCTTTTTACGTCACTTACATTATTTTTGTTGTTATGTCTCTTTGGGTCTAGAGCTTTATAATTAATCAAATCTGTGCATTTTCCTTGATAACAAAGCAAATATACTGACACACAAATTGAAGTATTGTCCACACTAAACATAATATGACCTTTTCACCGAAATGTTCAGCGCTACTTGCGTTGTTCTCGTCTTGTTACGTCTTTTACAAATACCTGAAAATCACAAATGGCACAACATCCATCTGGCTTCTTCCACTTTCACTCAGGACCAAAACTCAGCTTTTAAACTTGAATGAAAAAATTATTTGACATTTATTGTGACTGTTACTGATATCGACTGATACAACATTTTTGGCCATATCTCTCAGCCTCACTAATAGTGTACTAGGTTCAAAATGTCTGATGTGAGACCACTAGAAGAGCTGAAGAAATTCATCAAATTTAACCCTCTGTGTGTGTTGTGATCATGTTATTGGTTATTAGCTGTGAATGTAAAGCAGCCTTTAACATGAGTAAAGTCATAGATGGTGTAACTGGGCTATAGTAGATGTTTACAGCAGCTCTAGTTCTGTCAGACATACGTTGTCAGTGCAAACATGCTAAACATGATTACAGAGTGTAAGGTGTTACATCAATTTTTCATGGAAATCCGATAAAGTTCCACCAGATCATGCTCACTGTCCGACACGCTGAATGAATCCAAGAGTGAAAAACAACGGATACACCGCTAGTATTGGATCATTAGTTTAGCACTGCACATTCTCTAAAGCCATTCTTCATATTTGCAGATATATATTGTTAACCCTTTCCAGCCCTGCAGTTACAGCTAAGATGACACCACAGTATGTGAAGTTTTCATTCACTCACGTACCATACATGTGAACACAGATAGTGTCCACACACAGATAGAGCAGCAGGAGCACAGTGAGACAGATAGAAATGGAGATGGGCAAAGGCAGAAAGATGCCTATCTTCACATCCAAGGCCATTGACAGTCTGAGACCGACTGATTATGTGTTCTTAACCTCTGGACCTGCGCACATAATCCTCTCTCTAGTGGCCACGAGCCTCTCCTCTCCTCTCCTCTCCTCTCCTCTCCTCTCCTCTCCTCTCCTCTCCTCTCCTCTCCTCTCC
>JAPQRN010000016.1:1831446-1843685 GCA_037367275.1 Coranthus polyacanthus
GTGGGGATGTTCGGGAAAAGCTACGAGAGGTGGGGGGGGGGCGACAGGTTTGTGGAGGTTTGGAGGGAACAGGAGTTTCCTCCCCCTGTACTTTGAAATACTGTTGTATAAAATGCAGTCTAACTTCTCTTTCTGTCCTGTAAGTAAAGCCGTCACAGCGTTGATCATTTCTGTATTTCTATTGTGCTGATGTATAATACTGTAACATTCAGGACTTAGGGAAGGTTAAGAGAGGAAAAAAAAACATTTGGGGGGGAGGGGAGTAAAAAGTTGTTTTTTTTTTCTGTTCCTTGTTTTTTTGTTTTTGTTTGTTTTTTTTTTTCCTCTTGATGACAAAGCAGTATTGAATATGAGGCAGTCTGTCCTTGGGGAGTTGCTTTGTATCTCATGTTAGGGTAGTTTCAGATCCTAAATGTCTCGTGTAGTTAAAAAAAAAAAAAAAAAAAAAAAAAAAAGGTTCCTTCTTCTTCGTATGTTTCTTTATATTGTAAAGTTTCTTTAGACAAAAAAAAGTTGCTTATTGGATAAAAAAGGTGGGAAAACTGCATTGATGATAAATGTTTTTTTTTTTTTTCGTTTTCAGTTTCATCAAGTTGTCAGTCGTTTTTGCCTGTGTCCCCCTTGTTGTAGATACATATTAAAAACAAATAAAATGACTTCACTCCTTTTGCCATGAACATGAGCTTCTTTTAACTACATTTACACCATTGGATTGATATTACTACTTATATACTGCGCTCAGTTAAACTTGTGGGATATCAAGCTGCCCAGTTAGAAAGAGTCAGTGATTATGAGTTAGTTTTACCTGCTTTGGTGCAAATCAAAGCAACAGCAAGTGGACAAGACAGACCCCCACCCCAAAAAAAAAAAATGGCTTTACTGGTGGTGGCCACAGACCGTTTCTGTCCTTATCCTTTCTGACTTGAGTTTTCTCTAGTTTTACATGTTGCTAGTTCCCTTGTCACTACTGGTAGCATGAGGCGCTACCTGCTGCCCATTCAGGTTGCACAGGTAGTCCAGCTCCTCCAGGATGTCACATCCACATGTGCCGTTGCAGAAAGGTTTGCTGTGGCTCTAGCACAGTCTCCAGAGTGTGGTGGAGATACTAGGAGACGGGCAGTTAGACAAGGAGAACTGGACAGGGCCATAGAAGGGCAACAACCCAGCAACAGAACCAGTATCTGTTCCTTTGGAGGAACTGAAGCAGCACTGCCAAAGTCCTACAGAATGACCCCCAGTGGGCTGCTCGTGTATGTTTCTCACCAAACTGTCTCCATGAGGGTGGAATAAGGCCCAACATCCTCTAGTGGGACCTGTCTTCACAGCTGAGCACTGTGCAACTCGATTGGCATCTTCCAGAATTGACATCAGGTTTGTCATTGGTGCCCATTCTCTTCACAGATGAGAGCAGGTTCACACTGAGCACATGTGACAGACGTTAAAGAGTCTGGAGACGCTGTGGTGAACATTATAATGCCTGCAACATCATCCAGCATGACCGGTTTGGTGGTGGCTTAGGGATGTCTGGGGAGGTGTGTCCTTGGAGGTTCACTCAGACCTCCACATGCTAGCCAATGGTACCAGGATGAAATCCCAGCTTCATGTGACCAGAGTGTGTAGGCAGTTCTGTATGATGCCATTGACTGGCCCTGTCGTTCCCCAGACCTGAATCCAGTTGAGAACCTCTGGGACATCACATGTTGGTGTATAACTTCCGATACATTATGTATAACGTACGACACACTGTATATAATGCACGGTATGATATATCGTATATATTGTATGATACAATGTGTCGTATATAATGTATGATACAATACCTCATATATAATGTACGATACATCCTATATGACGTATGATACAATACATTGTATATAACGTACTACACGACACATTGTATTTAACGTACAATACAATACATTGTATAGAAATTGTAAATGTACAATACACTACGTTGTATATAATATCCAATGTAGTGTATTGTACATCATAGAATCATAGATAATGTACGATACAATACATGGTATATAATCTACAATACAATCTATTCCCATACCAATATTCTGTCTCACTGTTATTGGAAACTCGTACGTAGAGTTGTGAGGCTTTGTGCTCTCACACATTTTACAGTTTGTGAAGATTGGGGAAGAGTTCAGCCAGATGTCAGACTAAATATAGCAACAAATCCTCCTAAGGGCTTATATTATTCAGGCTGCTTGTAACATGCTTTCTCATGTCAAAGAGCATTATTATGAAGTGGATGACGGTGCTTTCAACGGAAGAAAATCTCAGTCTCACAGGTCTTCATGGTCCATGTTTGGTCCTACTCCTCGTATGATCTGTGGGAGCTGTACGGAGTGTCTGCGCAGTGACCTGTTCCTCTCACCACAGCACGAAGCGGGAGGAGAAACCAGGGAGCTGACAGAGGAGGAGAGTGACAGCGGGGGCAGGAACGCCACTCTAAATGACGTCCTGGAGGGGGAAGGGGAGCTGGGTGGGCGGGGCAGGAACACCATGCTCCTGCTTTTGGAAGGTGAAACCTGGCCAGGGACCTTGAGGTGAAAGTCTGATTGGTTGACCAAAGGAGGACGGTGAAGCAGAGGCGGGACCACCATGACGGAGGGGAGGGTGTTCCTGCGGAGCTGGGAGGAAGGAGACGGGAAGGCGGGAAGGTTCTCCACACAGCTCTTTGGGGTCACCTTATCTAACCCTGCAGGACTCTGGCTCCTCTTACACTGCGAAAAAAGAATTTCAACAAAGTAAAAAGCCTTGTTTCTGGGAAAGAAAATGAAAAATTATTTTATCAAGCATCTCATTAGAAAAGTCATCTCAATTATTTGTGTGTGCTTTTTGAGGGTGTTTCGTGCTGGGATCTGGTCATTTTTTGACATTAGTTCATTCCATTTCTAAGCTAAAGACTGTCTCTGTTGCCTAAACCCATGATAACAGCCCGTACACTGAGTTCTAAGTAGAGAACAAGGGTCAGTTTTTCCTTGAAAATTCCTTGTGCTCACTCCCAAATTCTTAGATGCCTCTTTTCTCTACAGCTGCAACAGTGTGCAACACTAGCTACTGTTAGCTTATAAATACAGTCAGCTTGCACCAATGACCAGCTCCTAGAACAACACAGACTCCAACACACACTAGATGCACACATCTTCCATATTTAACATTTGAGAGGATATATCTAACATCTTAACAAAATATTCAGGCTACATATTGAGCTAGATTGAACCAGTAATAGATAAAACAGTACATGAAAAGACATCATGGATATAGGAAACAAAGACAATTGTTAGCTTAGTACTGGAATTAGCGAACGTCAACAAATGACCGGCTCCCAGCACAAAACAGACTTCATGTAAGCACATGAACACACAAATTTAACATATAGAACCTTTAAAGAAAATAATATTTTTGGTTTTAGTAGTTATGAAATATGAAATGACTTTTTTTTTCTCAAATAAATATACTTTTTTTTTTCAAACATTCAAATGAGCTAACATTAGCTTGTGAGAAAAGAACTTGGTTATTTAAGAATGTGTCATCTTTTTGTGACTTGTTTCTCGTATATTGTTTTCGTGGTGTAGGGGCTGGGCTTCTCCAGGCTTCAGGACAGGACTTTACCTCTGTGAGGGACAGCACTGACTGAGAAAGCCTCGGACACAAATCTTCACGACAGCTGTAATTGTGTCTTTGAACCATGCTCTCCTCTGCCCCCTCCATCCTGGCCTGATGAAAAGCTGCCTCCTCATCCTCTTCTTCTTCCTCCTCTCTTCTTAAATCCTCTCTGTCTCCTTTATGCGTGTTCCTCTCCTTAATGCCCTCCTCATAAGCCCTGTTCAGGCAGGCCAGGTTGTGAATGACCAGCCATGGTTCAGACAGCAGCCTCTGTCTGGGTGGTGGGCAGCTGCTGCACACACTTAAGGTACTTAGTTCACAGGAGGGGTGTCTGCTGCTGCCGCTACCGCTGCTGCTTCCTCTTTTACCTGGAGGAAGTGAAAAGGACACAGATCACCTCAAATCTGACATGGAGAACAGTGTTTTGGAGTAGTGAACTTTGTTTGCAGATTGATTGAAGTAGTTTTTTGCTATTTTTGCATAGTGAAGCTACTGAAACTGAAACAAAATTCAATTCATAAATGGAAGGAATCATTTTTTGTGCTTATTTTATTGTAATTGAATTCCCAGCACTCACATGACCTTTGTGTACTGCATTTGTAATGCACAGCAGCGTTATCATGGAGCCTGAAGAAGTATCAGGCTATGTAGGTGACCTTACTTAAAGTACGAGTACAGGACACTGATGAGCTCTATACGATTTTACTTGCAAGTGACACAAGCTGAGACTCTCTACTGCAAAGACTGCAAACACAAATCTAAAGTCCAATTCGCACAGGACTAGTATAACCCAGGGACCTCCAGTGATTTAGGAATGATCTGTTGAGCCTGTTGAAAGATACAGACATGTTCCTTACTGTGGCTGCCATGCATGTCATTCATCTGATCACCTTTTGAGATTTCACTTTCCTGAAAAATTTGAGTTAGCTCTTTGTGTGAATGGATCTCTATGCTGTGTCGTGACATGAGCCTCCTATATTTGCACAGAAAACACTTTTAAAAGTTTAATTTATGAAGGTCAGTGCAGCCTCCATAGGTCTCAACCAGGAAATAGGCAGAATAAATACCCAGAGGAAACAAAAAACAATGCAAATCAGCCCAAATCACAGAGATATTGATTTGGATAGAACTAACATTATCATATGACCTCTGTGTTTGTCTGTGGAATTTTTGTTTTACAAATTACAGACATGGCAGATTTGCCATGTCTGTAATTTTAGGATTTAGATCACAGAACTATATAATTATTATAAATGATCAGAGGTCCATAGGTAATACTAGCCCTGTGAGAATAGACTTAAGAATACATTATAAAGGTTAGTGTATTAACAGGGGACCTCTGTATCCAATTTAATGAAGCTCAGATAAAAATGGAAAAAGTCTTCAAAACGTCCAGTTTTTCAGAATAGGGAAGGACATTCTCAGAACTGAGAACTTTGACCGACTGCTCACGTGTTGTATAAACAACATATTCTGCTCAAATCTAGCAGTTCTTGTTGTCTAAAAAGGTACAAGATGAAAACTTTTAGTTAAAATTGTATAGGTCAGATGTTACTAAACTGATAAGTAAGACAACAGGCAAGTTTTCTTTTTCTTTGTTGTTTCTTACTGTTTGCAGTCATAAGTTTTGAAAACTGAATACTTGAATAGTACTGGGCAACATGGTGGTTCACTGGTCGTTAGCACTGTTGCGTCACAGCAAGAAAGTTCTGAGTTCAATCCCCGGTTGGACCAGGGTGGAGTTTGCATGTTCGCCCTGTGCCATGCAGGTTTCGCCCACCATCAAAAACATATATGTTAGGTTAATTCTCCTGTCAGTGACCAAGGTACTGGTTTAGATCTGGAACTGGTCCCCAGGCATCTTCAGTGGCAGCTACTGCTCCTTGTGTGTACTTGGATGGGTTAAATGCAGATGTTGAATTTCCCTACGGGGATAATAAAAGTGGACTTTAACTTAATATTTGAAATACTTTCTTGTATTTACAATAAATCCAGCCAGCTCCAGGCATGAAAAGTGAAGTCAGTATGAAGTGCTAAAACCTGCAGTTCCTTAAATGACCACTTGAGGCTCTAAAGGTGAGTCAATCCCCAAATGTTTAGGCTATAGCCTGGTACAAAAAACAGCTTTGGTCTCTACAGCTTTTAGTGTGGTTGTAACCTTAGTTCTACGTTAGCCTGGGGTAGTATTGCTAACGTTTTACGCTTAAATTAGACTTTATTTTTTAAAAACTATTTTTAACTAACTGAGTCTAACAAGCAGCTAGTCTAACTTTATAGACCAGTCTAAAATACTGTACCGTTATGAAACTGACCGCGGAGCTGAATCAAGAAGACAGCAGCCTGCAGAGACCTCCACTGAGGCAACACTCTGCTTCTCATTCCCCAATGTTTATTAAACCACAAACAAACCACAAATTATCATCTAGGATTTCTCTCCTTCTCGTCAGTCATCGCCACTGGTTAGTTTAATCCTTTAGTATGACCTTTATGAATTCATCCTTGAGTCCAAGTGGATGCTTTTGCCAAATTTGAAGAAGCTTTTTCTGAGATATCATGTTTTAAATGTAATGTGGACCGATGGACAGACCTTATTATAGTGATGGGTGGATTCATTAAAAACATGCCTCCTACAAAAACACTTCTTATCCTCTTATCCAGTTCTATTCTAAAGTTATTAAGCTCATACATACAGATGTTGAAGAGTCCAGCACTTAATCCTCTCTCTATCACAGAGCAGAGAAGCTGACTTTAAAGTCTGCAGGTTTCTCTGTTACCATGGTCTGATTATGTGTTTCTTTCATCAGAATGCACCTCATGAATTAGCTTCACTTCACCCTGGTAACAAATTTTCAACTTGCCTCCTCAAAAATGAGCACTGGGCTAATGATTGCAACCACAAGGTATTTGTCATCATCTGTCTAGACTTGTCTTTTTGAAACCCTGCTCTACAATATACTCACAGTGTGTGCATAGAGAACTGTAAAGGCCAACCACCTTGCAGCATTCAACACAGGCACAACCACATGAACACACATTGTTTCCCTCAATACATGTACTTACAAATCCAGCAAGTCTTAACCCTTTCATGTTCCGCTCAGCCACTTGGTAGAGCACTTTACAGTTACAATGTTTTACTGATAAATGTCTTGAACTTAACCTGATGGAATCTCTACCACTCGGTTTAGGTATGTTATGCATATATATTTGATGACACCATATCTTTAAATAATATATAGGCCTCATCAGTTCACATCCTCATGCCAACTTAACAACAAAAAGGTCATTCTAGACCAGAAGGCTCTGTTTGGTTGAATTTTCAGAGTTAAATGTTCAATATGTTCGATTTGTGAGTCATCATGAAGGTTGTGTTGGAGCTGGTTGATTATTAATGTTAGCTAACTCCATTTCTAAGATAGCGACTGCCTCTGTAGCCTCCATCCACGATAACAGCCTGCCCAGCATTCAAATGAATTAACAAATCACAGATTTGATCTTTAACTGTATTTTAGAAAATACCCCAAATTTTCTGGAAACTGAGTTTTGCAAGTAAAAATGCAAGGATGTTTTTTTTCCCCCATTGCTTTCTTTCTTCTTCTTAGTGAGAACATTAAAGGGTTAAAACTGACTTCAATGCAGGTTGTAAAGTTACGTTATGACTCCGTTCAGACCTACTAAAGTGTGGTGTGTTGGTCAGTGTGTGACTCACTGGTTCCTCTGAAGTTGAAGATGTTGTCTCCCTCTGGTGAGCTGGGGGAGCCTGTCTTGAGGACGATGTCGGACGGCGACATGCAGGACACAGGCGAGGTGTCGGGGGATGGAGGGACATTCAGGTAACGCCTGGTCACATGGCCTCCATTCACACCCATCTCCGTGGCGATGATGATGATATCACGACCCCTGGCTCTGCAGGTGTCCATTAACACCTGGAATCCATCAGCAGTAATGAGGGACCGGATTTAAGGAAATTCTCTTCTTTTGGGGTCAAGCACATTGTACATAGAACTGAGCCATAAAACAATAATAATCATATTTATCACATATTTATCATATACTTTTACTTCATGATACATATCATTGTCAAGATGTACATTTTTCTTTTGTTTTTATGGGGTGTATTTTGTCATTTTCTCACTTACAAAAGGTTTTGCTGTTTTTCTTCATGTTTTACTCCTGCATAATTTCATTAATACGTTGGAATGTTCTAGCCCTAGATGTGTGAAATGTTCTGCTGTTTGACAAGTATTTGTCATGTTCTGACCATAAAGAAGAGGTTAAAACTACAAATTACCATCTTTTACATTGTTTTCATCTTATATTGGTTTCATCTTGTTGGATAAAAACACTGGTTTTAATTAAAATATTAAAAATCAAATCACAAAGACTCAGAGTCTTGTTACATCTTATATATTTTATGTTGTCTTTGTCTTGTTACATCTTTTTACACTTTCTTCTCTTTACGTCTTTCACAAAAAAATGTAAAACCACAAATAACTGTCTTGCTTCTTCAACTTTCACTCAGGACCAAAATCAGCCTTTAAACTTGAAAGAAATAATGATTTGACATTTATCATGATAATTATCGATATTGACTGATATGAATATTTTTATCATGAAGAACACTTTTGGCCGCAATTGTACATTTCATTCATTATATTCTCCTTAATCTCCTGGTTCCAAATACAGAATGGCTCATGGGGGTCAACAGCCCCTGCTCGAGGATCACTGGTCACACAGTAGATTCACAACAAAGTCAGGAGGATCCCTCAGGACCCCTCACACATTGTGTTGCCTGCTGTTCAGCGGCTGCCCTCTGGGTGCCGCTCAACACTGTCCAGGTTGTAAGATGAAGAGGAGGCCGATGACCTTTGTCCCAGTGTCTGTGGACCTTTAACCAGGGCCCCACCACAGCCAACCTCATTCCATACGCTGACTGACCATTTAGGTCACTATTTGTTTTGCTCTGTTTTGTTGACTCCACCTTTTTAAAATGTGTATATGTTTTTAAAATGGCTGATTTACCTGTTCAAGGTACTGTAAGGTGATGCAGAGATGGAAGTAAAAACATTTATTTATGCACAATAGTTTTATAGATAAGGCCTGTTATGAACTGAGTCATGTTCAAAAAGTGGCTCCCTAAAAAAAAAAAGAAAAGGTTTGTGAAACAGTGCTTTAGTGCATTGCCTTTAATTTTTCTAAATATACATCATTGTCATCCACTCCTCACTGACCTTTAGTGTTGGCTGGTGCTGTGCGTTGATGGCGTAGACCAGGGCCGAGGCTCCGGAGTAGTCCACCATGCTGGGGTCGGCTCCCGCAGACAACAGGACAGAGGCCACATGAGGCCCCGCTCGCTCCATACAGGCATACATGAGAGGGGTCCGACCACAGCGGTCCTGAGCGTTAGGATCTGCCTGAGAGGAGCACAGCATGAGGACAGTCACCGACGGGCTGGATGAGGTTTTACACACACTGAGTGTGTTTCATTAGCTTATGATTCCTCTCACATCTGTAAGAGATAAGACATCTGAGAATGTGTTCAATTAAAAGCACCGTAAAAAAACAATGATGGGCAACAAAGTTGTAAAATATTAACTACATTGTGTTTTTTAAATAGCGAATCAAGTGCACTTAATGTAGCCTGAATATTGAATATAACCACATTAATTTCACATTAAATATTTGTCAAATACAACATTTGTTAAAATATAGGTATATTTATTAAATATTTCAAAAAGATTAATTTAGATTAATACGTGGATTTTTTTTCTTCATCTTTGTTCATTTCAATTGTTATTTTGTTCAGTTTTTGTTTGTTTTTGTACATTTTGTTGATTTAGTTGTGCAATCTGAGTTTTTATTCCTGTCTTAGATGTTCAGTCCTGTAAACCTCTAAAAGGTAAAGTTTAGATGGATTTATTTCAATTTATTTACTTATCAAATGTTATTTTTAAAAAGCAATCAAAATGACTGAAATCTGTACTTTAAAATAAATAAAATTACACAGGGTCATTTTATGGTGGACCGTGTTAAACCTTTGGTTGATGCTTATGTCCTATCATGATCCTCACCTGATAACTGAACCTGAAAACTGTGGAATCTGAACAGACAGTGTTTCTTGTATATTCAGTAAACTTTTTTGAGTGTGTTGCAGGCATCAAAATCTAAATGTGTTTATATTTATAAAATAAAATGAAGTTGGTCAAAACAATGAACATATTTTCTTTGTACTTTTGTCAGTTAAATAAAGGTTCAAATGAATGAAATGATTGCAAATCATCCTTGCAAGTAAACATGCAAGTAAACATGCAAGGATGTTTTTTTCTCATTGCTTTCTTTCTTTTTCTTAGGACATTAAAGAGTTAAAACTGACTTGAAAAGGACCTCGAGTGCAGATTGTAAAATATGTTATGACTCCATTCAAACCTACTAAAGTGTGGTATGTTCCTCAGTGTGTGACTCACTGGTTCCTCTGAATGACATGAAATGGGGTTTGTATGTAAAACAGGAGTGAGAACTCTTAGTCCTTCAAACTGGCCTCATTCTGGAGCAGGAATGTGAGCAGTTTCACGATCTCGGGTCCAGCGGGTTCCCCTCTCAGTGCTTTGCAGGCGGCCAGCAGAGCAGTCTCTCCTCTGGGGTTGTGGCCGTTAATCTTAGCGCCTCCTTCCACCAGCAGACGCACCAGACGGAGTTTACCCGAGGCCGCTGCACTGATGAGGGGACTGCAGTCTGACAGAGGGTCCTCCATGGCCTGAGAGAGGAAAGTCACACTGGATATTCAATGTGAAACATCTGCTCTGGTCTATCCACCACACCATATATTCCCAAAGACTGGGTCCCTACGCACAGGTGGGTCACAGGACATTTTGTCTGAGTTTACATTTGCATTTCAAGTAGAAGAAGAAACTTTCAACAGGAAGAACAAGACAAAAAACATGAGAGCCTATCAATTCCACCTAAATGCATTTATGGAGTACTTAACGTACGTTTTCAATAACATGTGCATGAATTGACATTGTGATTTATCAGACACATATCTCTTACAAATAGCTGGTTTATCTGTTAGAAGATGCAACAAGACAAAAACAACCTAAAACATGTAACAATTCAAAAACAGATGAAATCAACAGAAAGGCAAAAATGATGTTAAAGGCACAACTAAACAAAAATGACATCAAAGGTGCAACTAGACAGAATCGACGAAAAAGACGCAGCGAGATGAAAATGATGTGAAAGATGTAACAAGACGAAAATGAGATAAAAGATGTAAAAGAGCATTAAAGACGAAAAAGACATAAAAGACCTAACAAAATGAGAACTTAGCGAAAGATGCAGCAAGACAAAAATGACACAAAAGATGTAATAATCTGAAAATAGCATAAAAGATGCAACTAGATGAAACCAGCATAAAATACGTATCAAGAAAAAAAACAGTGTAAAAGACATAACAAGAAGAAACTGATGTAAAAGACGTGGCATTAAATGTAACAATATGAAAACGACGTTCTTACGCTTTCATTATTAAAGTCTACTTAGTGTTACACAATTGGATTTTCTTCTACTGAAATTAGCTCAAATTAATTAGTAAACGATTTAAATATTTCATTCAACTTAATGTTTGTTAAAACATTTTTGAGTAAGTATTAATTCATCCCAGTAGTCCTAGAATAAAACCATAGTTATCTGTCTTTTCTTGTTCAAGTTTATACCTATATTGTTTTTGAAATAAAAATCAAAGGCTGCTGACATAATGACATGTTTTCAACAGTGACATGTGCATGTACAAAGTAAACCTAAAAACTCACCTCCTCTGCAGTGGTTGTTTATCTAGTACTTCTGTCCACTCATCCTTTACTTATTCAGATTAGAGAAAAAAACTAAGCTAAACACAAATGATTCCTTTACTTTATCTGATCCTTTTCATGTAACACTTGGACTTGGCTTTGCAGTCAAGTGTCCTCACGTCCTCCAGCGTCCTGCAGTAGAACATCCAGTCCAGTGAGAGGACACCATAGCTCTGTCTCCCTGTGTCACCCCTGCATCCCAACGTGTCCTCTGCAGACCTGCCGCTGGCTTCGGGGGGAGGTTTTGGGACCTGCGGCGAGGCTCTCAAAGTTATAAATGGTTCTGAGCCCCAAATGTCATCTGTTGCAGACAGTGCACTACAAAGACCCAGAAGCCCTTTGATATGAGGCAGCTTTGAACACAACTCATCAGCCCATGGACCACCATGTGGGTTCAAACACCTGGGATGGGGATAGACATAGACCCACACACCAGTTCATATGTACACTCAAATAGCTCAAATATGTCACTTGATTGTTCTTTGTCTTTTTTTGTCTTTTGTTCTTCTGTAAAGCACATGGTGGCTGCTCTGTCTTGTTGCATAATTTTCATCTTTTTGCATCTCTCCCATCACTTTCATCTTGTTACGTCTTTTTTGTCTTGTTACGTCTTTTACATCTCTTTTGTCTTGTGATATTGTTTTTGTCTTCTTGCATCTTTTATATTGTTTGCGTCTTTTATGACGTTTTCATCTTGTTGCGTCTTTTACGTCATTTTTGTCTTGTTTCATCTTTTTCAACTGAGGCCTTTCCTCTGCATTTCCAGACAAACAC
>JAPQRN010000016.1:1843785-1854297 GCA_037367275.1 Coranthus polyacanthus
TTGCGTCTTTTACGTCATTTTTGTCTTGTTTCATCTTTTTCAACTGAGGCCTTTCCTCTGCATTTCCAGACAAACACTCTTCTTCTATTTTATTTAGGAAAATTGATTCATATATTATATTATTGTTGTGTATTTCTCTTAGTTTGACAACCCAATAAAACCGTTCCACAACCTAAGTTTGGCAAAGACAGTTTTAACTTATTTTCAGAACTGAATTTCTTTTTGTTGTTTGTTCTTGGTTGTAAAATGACATGAAATGGTCCTGTTGTGTGTCCTGTCACACAACAGCAGTTTGTAGGTCAACATTTTCTCAGTTTGAAGAATTTTTAGTTTTATTTGACAATGTGTTTACTATTTAACTTCATTAAATGACTGTTTCATTTGCAGCCAGTCTGTGTTGGTGTGTTATTATGTAAACTACAGCTGATTATGGAAGCGCATAATTATCATGATAAATGTCAAATCATTGTTTCTTTCCAGTTTAAAGGCTGATTTTTAGTCCTGAGTGAAAGTTGAAGAGACCTCGATCATTATTAGAGGTTTTAAATGATTCATAAAAGACAGAATGAGATTAAGCCTATGTGTAAGATGAAAACAACATGAAACAAACAAGAAGCAACAAGATGAAAACATCATAAAAATGTGCAACAAAACAAAAACAAAGTGAGACCAGCAGCTCAGTTGACAGGTTACAAAATGTTAGTTCACACACACACACACACTTCATACAAATTACATGACTATAAATAAGTTTACAGAATCATCTTTGCATTTTCATCAGGAGACGATGAGTGTATCACTGTGAACATTTACAGCCAGAAGTCTAATTAGTCTAAATAGACCAGCTCTTTAAGTTTCAGGTCATTTTGCAGATTACTCCAGGCTGAGGAGCAACACATTTAAATGCCTTTTTTCCCAGTTCAGTACAAACCTTTGGTACAGACAGTAAGTATAAATCCTGGGACTGAAGACTGTAACTACCTGTACTTTTCCGACTGATGTAGTTGAAGATATGATGGAAGCAGACCTAAGATAGACTTATAAATAAGATGCCAATGTTTTAGTCTGCGGGTGGACAAGTTTGCGATAAACCTCAATGCACCATGTTAAACAGTATCCAGAGCGTGTAAGCAATGAGAAGGTGCATGCATTTATATATATATATATATATATATATATCACATCATATATATATCACATCCCCATAGTCCACAACAGATAGAAATGTTGCAGCAACAAATTTCTTTTTGACCTCGAAGGAAAGGCAGGACTTAACTGTGAAATACAAAACCAATTTAATTTTCAGCCTTTTATTTTTTACCAACTGTTGAATATGAGATGTAAAGGAGAGTGAGCTGTCAATCAAACGTGGTGATTTATTTTGTTATCAAGTAAAAAAAAAAGTCTTGTTATACCTTGACAACTTTGTAAATCACAATAATGTTATAACATTAAAAACATATTGTTTTGAATAACAATAAACTTACCACGTTCAGACCTGATAGTGATTTGTTTTTTTTTTTCTTTTTCAGTTCTGGCAGCAATATGCTTCCAGAGAGGATTACTAGAACACTTCAACACTTCCATGCAAACTTCTTACGTTTACTGATGTTATATGTCGGGTAGGAATTATTTCTAACTTGGGCCTGAGTAATGTGTTACTCAACCAGAGGAGAAGAACGCCTCATTTCAGAAAAAATAACCCGTTCACTCAAATTCATGAGAAAGAAATTACCTTCATCATTGTATGCGGTTATTAGCATGAGGGAAGGCAGAACAAGAGTAGAAGTGGTTACGTAAGCCGTACGTAATGGTTTATTTATGTCTCCGGGCCAATAAAATCTGTTCTGAGTTCAGCCGTCATGACGTAATGCGATCTACTCCAGAATAGCGCGCGGCGGAGGAGCAGCCACACGGAACCGTCCAGCCTTTCTCTACACCACCTCAGCCAATGTTTGTTTATTTCTGTCGGGTTTGTTTGGGTCTCATTAAGAGCGATAGTGGGGTTCGGCTCCGGAATGTCGGCGCTGAAGGAGAACCAGTGTTACGGACTGTCCAGCGCTAAACGCGGCGGTAATGTCTCTGTTTTTCACGTCAAACTCACTGACAGCGCGGCAAGAGCCATTGGCATCTTTCAAAGCGGCAAGGTAGGTTATTTTGAAAATTCAACTCCCCGAATGATAAACCTTTTTGAACAGTCGATGTGTTTGGAGACTTCGTTAACAGGAACGCTTCGTAAAACATGAGGCGATAAGGAAAGGCTAGTACGGCGGGTTTGGGTTTTGTATTTTAGCCTAAGTTCACCAGTGTGTTCCCCCGGCTGCCTGTTGTCTCCTGCCAGCTTTCTTTTAGCTATGAAATGGAAACACAAGTTGCATAATACAATGCGGAAACGTTTCCCTGTGTGATGATGCTTGTAACAAGCTGCTGGCCAAGTCTGTACAAGCTGCTGGCAAGTATTACGAATGCTAATCAGTGTCGGAGTACAGGAGGGA
The DNA here is from genome assembly GCA_037367275.1 of Coranthus polyacanthus. Classification (NCBI taxonomy): domain Eukaryota; kingdom Metazoa; phylum Chordata; class Actinopteri; order Kurtiformes; family Apogonidae; genus Coranthus; species Coranthus polyacanthus. Next base: position 1,846,281 of record JAPQRN010000016.1, read on the forward strand.
AGAAAGGAAAGGAACAGGCTAATAGCAGGAGGGGGTTTGGATTCCATTTGAGACCTGGACTACTTATGAGTTTTACTAAATACTATAGAGTTGGAGCCACTGTAAGTCTGTTGACGCCTTTATCAAACTTAGGGTCGGGGCCCTAATTAGGTCGTGAAACCTTCACACTGGGTCGACAATTGACAGAGTAAAGTAAAAAATAGGGCAATGGTGATCTTTTTCGCAGTATCAAATCATATCACGATAAAGGCCATTATTGTGTGTTGAGTGTTTATTTTGTTTCCATTCTCAGCTAAAGCACTTACAAAATGTTTCACTGTTGTTTTAGTACTCTTGCATATTTCGATGTTGAAAATGTGTCATGTAATTTGTGTTGTGTAAATGTTCTGCCTGTAGATTTCTGAATTGTTCCGCTTAAGTGTTTGTCATGTTCTGACCAGAACCATCTTTTAGGTCTTTTTCATCCAGTTACGTCTTTTTACATCGTTTTTGCCTCGCTTTACCATGTTGAGTCTTTTACATCATTTATGTGTTGTTGAATAAGTCTTGTTTCATTATTTTTGGTTTAATGTCAAACAAAATGAACAAAGTAAGCACGAAATCATGAAATCAGAGACTACTGGTGTGTTTTTGTCTAGTTACATCTTAGGTCTTTTACATTTTGCGACGCGAGAGACGTAACAAGATGAAAATGTTTTCGACTTGTTCTTTTGGGTTTTGAATGTTTGGGAATCCCTGGTATGGCTTGAGTAGAGGAGACAAAATCAAGCATTTGACACAGTTAATCATAAATGAATCAGACGCAGCAGGAAGTCTCAACAGAAACGGCGTCATATACACTTCTTCTATTCTGCAATTCCTAGTAATACATATAGGAAACTCCTGAGTGAAGACTTTTACAGCCACTCCTTCTCTGACGAAAGGTCAAAACCACAGTTCTCTGCCTTGTCACGTTAGTGTGAGAAAGAGGGGAAAACACCTGACACATTGCTGATTGGAGCACATGTACAGTACTGCTGCTGTGCACACATCGAGGCTCCTTATTTAGCTTCAAGTGTGGCTATTCATAACCGGGTCCCAACAACCCAAATGTGGGGCAAAGAGTATGTTTCTGTGGGAGAGATAGACTTCCATTTAGATATAATTCTGTATCTATGTAACAAAAAAAATCATGTATTTACAATAGGGCTGGGTTATCCTGCCAGAAGATCATATGACCATCTTTTGAGGTAGAATCATGATCCACGATCTGAATCAGTTTTCTGTCCTTTTGTAAAATGTAGGTGAGTTCCAACCAAATTATGTTTTCCTCTGGTTTCTGGAGGTTTAGGTTGTGTAATGGCTTTGTGTTGTTGTTATCTGACTAGAAACTCAGCATCATGTTGGACCATATTATTGAAATATTTTGACAATACGTGATGAAGTAAACACTAGTCCACATTTTGTTTAACTGTACATACATTTGTGACAGCTGCAGTGTTTCCATTAATTACATAGACTGTTGCGAACAAACGTATCTGGCCCAAGATTTGGTAATGAACCAAAAATGTCATCAACCCAAAAATGAAGTCAGAGCAGCAGCTCATGGGCTTCAACATACACTTAAGTGTGGAATGATGCTAAAGAATCACTATACACAGACATTAACCTAGCAGTGTTAATGCTAACAGGTCATAATGCAACGCTCTCTGCAAAATACCGTAAATCTCTAAAACTTGCGCAATTTATAATGAACAGCAACTGAGTAGGAAAGTTTGGACAGAACTATTATTTAATGACATGAAATGTACGATCCCTCTGCAAAGAAGATCAGATGACAAATTAAGATCATGAGGTCGCCCTGCTTTAATTCATGAAAATAAGAGTAGATTAGTAATAAGAGAGAATTTTTAGTGTTACTTCTACTCTGTTTGTATATTTTCTTTTTTTGACGTGTCCATGCATCTCTATGAGAAGGTCTGTCCATCGGTTCCCATTATGTTTAAAACGTGATATCTCAGGAATGGCTCAACAGAATGACCTTTGGCTCAAGCATTCACTTGAACTCAAAGATGAACTGAAAAGACTTTGATGGCCACAGGACACTGTGACCTCATGTCTATCCATTTTATTTGAGGTTGACCAATAGCGGGTTTTTAAAGGCTGATATAATAACAGTTGTTTGGAGTTGGAAAACCCAATTGATCAACTAAATGTATCATTCAACACTGGCCCTCCTCCTAAAAGTATTGACACTGAAAACACGTAATGCATGTCTGAAATGAACTATGGCTGCCTCATTCACTCCTCCCTATATAATAAACACTCAGTAGTGAGCAGCAAACAGAGGTTTCAGACACTCAATAATTTCTGTCATAACTCAGAGCTGTGGGATGACAGTCATATATGTAAAATGCAACACGGTGCATTGTTGGATTGTTAACAGAAACTAGTGTACATGCCGTGGTCACTACTTTTCATGATGCATTGTGGGATACCTTGAGACACATTAAATCAACATTCAACAACAAGAAAAGGCTTTAACGTTAAATAAAATAAAAACAAAATATTGAAACATTTTGTGTTTTAGCTGAAAATGTGAACAAAGTAAACCATAAAGACATAAAACAATTTATTGCAGTGTCAGAAAGGAAGGGAAAACACCTGACATAGAGCCCAGTCTATCACACATACAATACGACTGCTGTGCACAGATCCAATTTCCTTATTTATCTTTAAGTGTGGCTATTCATAACCCACTTGGCATGATCACAGAGATACTAACCCCCCCCCAAAAAAAAAGAAACCTTTCTGCATGTAGCTCTCCTGGCTGCCACCTCACTCATCAACAAGTGGACTCACTCCCTGTCCAGGAAAAGGTCAGTTAGTTCTTATACTTTCCATCCATGCTTCAAAAATGTCATTTCACATGGTCACTTCTGAGGCTAATTGAGCCCCGTGTGAGATGGCAGGTTGTTATTTGGTTGTATTCTCATGTGACAGGCTGTCGTATTTGAACAGCAGGTCGCACTGACCTTAGCCAAGCTCTCAGCGCCTCCTTCAAATCCAACTGAATTAATTGAAAAATCACGAGTCTCACAACAAGGACGTAGTGGGAAAAATCATGTCACATTAAAAAAATGCTAATTATGTTTTCAGCGCAACAGCTGAATGAAATGTATAGACTAGAATGAAAAATACTGTCACATTGGTGAGAGACTGACCTTTTTTTTATTGTCACAATAACCAATAAGCCACCTGTTACAGACTGAATCAGTGAACCACAGGCACCATCTGCTCTGAACAGGAGTACATGAAAACTCCAGTGAAAAATCCAAATAGATAATATGAAAATAATCAATATAGAAGGAAAAAACTGTTAAATGCTGTTGAATGTTAAATGCATTCATAAAATGAATAGTTTCAGTTCTTGATTCTGAGCTGCATTGGAAGCTGTGGTGAAACACATGATAAACACATGCCTGTACCTGCATGACAGCAGTGAACCATGCACACTGTTTTCAAATGTTTGATTTAGTTGTGAGTTTTTATTTGTTGGATGAGGTGATGAGTGGTTAAAGACATAGACAGGACAGAGGAGGAAGATAAAAACTAGGATACACAGTAAGGTCAATGAGGGGAAAGTGAAGAGCTGGGCCATTCAAGATGTGAAGCCTTGCCTGTCTGACTGGTCTGTTCACTGTTTTCAGACCTGCTGTGACAGAACTGAACAAAAAAACCTCTGTGATGCTGCCTAAAGGCACAGATAGTGATCATGCATTGTAAGCCAGAATAAATGTGAATATTGTTCCTGCAATGTTACTGTGGCCCAAACTAAAACAAACAAAGAAGATGCTGGAGTAACGTCCTTGAGTTTGATATTGCTCAATTAAAACACCTTTCCAGAGTCAACCAGCCCTGTGGAGTGAACAGTGTTAACATAACTGACCCCTACTTCAGCAATTTACACAATTAATGACAATATCCAGATAAATGTTAATAATCAGCTCAACCTTTAAGCAGCTTTCCACTGCATCTGTGTTGCTGTGTCTGTGTGTTGCTTAGCAACCACTCTGCTAAATGTCGCTGAAGAACTACATTGCTTGACGGAAGAAAATTTGTTATCAATACATTATTGCATTGCATCTCTATAAGAAGGTGTGTCCGTCCTTCCCTCTGTTCGTCCATCCTCATTACATATAAAAGGCAATATTTTAGGAACAGCTTGACAGAATATCGCAATATTTGTTACAAATATTCACTTGAATGCAAGGATGAGTTGAAAAGGTTTTGGTGACCTTGTGACCTCATGTATGTCCATTCTAATGAGAGAAATATTTAAAGAAACCTTGCCAGGTATATGCAGTAACCATTTTATAAAAGCAATAAGACATGTGAGGCCTTGCTATAGGGGCAAAGTCCCGCCCCTTCTGGTTGTTCCCCATGGGACCTTATTTCGGAAAAAAACTGTATTAAGTCAATGGTGAGAGACAAATAATTTTTTTAAAACCCCGTTTGAATCATGCCATCATTTACACATATGATTGTAAATGATGGCATCATTTTAATTTTACCTGTCAAGAAAGTCACAGTTTGTTGTAAAACTATTTTAGTATAAGACTGAAAACACGTAAATACAAAGACTACACAGCCGAAAGTTGCATAAGTCATGGTAATGTCCCCCTCCACAAGCTGCTCAGAGCTGCTGAAGACGTCTCTGCAGCTTCAACATGACCAGACTTGGAGTGATTTTCACCTCTTTTAACACTTTTTCACCTCCCTCTCCAAGAACGAGGTGAAATATGTTGAGGTAATGGGTTGTTACTTTACTACCTCTACAACAAACTGCGACTTTCTTGACTTGTAAAATTACATTTTAAATTGCTAAACATCATATGTGTAGGTGATAACAGAATTCAAACAGAATCAAAAAATGATTAGTCTGTCCCTATTGACCGGTCCTATGGGGCACAGAGGAAGGGGCGAGACTAGGAAACAGCAGTGAAACACCACTATGTGTGATGCGCTACAGAAACAAATGTTAGTAGTAGTGGATGAAAATGTGCATTAATTCACATTTTCTTTTGCCGATGTCCTGAAAGTCTGTTGAAAGTTTGTGAAACATTTGTGTTGAAACCTGATTCCACTAATATTCCATTGTCTGTGTGTTTCTGTAGGGCTGCTCTTCCCATCCCACCATATGCTTCAGTGGAAACCAAGGGGTAAAAAAACACTTCTCTTAGTTTCAGTCAGTTTTTTTTTCTTTTCTTTTTCATACCCATTAAAAATGTAACACTGTTAAATCTCACTTTGCTCTGTTTCTCTCTCCACAGAGAATCACAATTCCTTGTTCAGACAACAGAGATGAAGTGAGGATATTCACCTTTGATGTCAACAATATTGCCCGGGACAATCCACACGGAAGCTTTGACTGTGTCCAACAGCACACCACGAGGTAAGACAAAAAGCATCCCATAAATCACACAGAAGGACTGCAGTTAGCTGATGACACAACGGACGTAGAAACCTCTTGGTTTTAAGAGATAACATACAACTGTATTAATCCTGAGGTAAATTCTTGCCCCATTTGATGCTCAAACAATTCACAACAACATAAGAATAGAAAGAGTATTTAGGACTGCAGTTAGGGCCGATTTAACCAAGATCATCTATAAAGGTAAATGTCATTTTATATCATGGTAACGGAGTATAGCACAATTTATGATCACATTTGATTATTTTCGTCTTCCATACAAACAGTTCCTGGCCAGTTCAAATATGGAGTTTTGACATTCCTCCATATTTGTTTGTATATGTTGCCTTCATGTTAATTTCCTGCCTGCATCTGTACATCTGTGTTTGGAAGAAAACAAAGTGCCCAAATAACTGAAAAATACTGCTGTAAAGAGTATGATTGACATCATGATATAAACAATGTCATATGACTTAGCCCTTTAAGCAGTAAATACTAAATCTAAGGTAAATCAAGTCAGAAGAAAAAAGAAAGAATACAAGTGTAACAGTAGTAGTAGTAGTAGTATCACTAAACATTGCACATGATATTGAAGTAAAATGAAGTACTGTTGCACATGATTTTGACAATGATATTTGAAAGTAATGAAGTAATAAGACGTAATATTGCATTTAACAGTGTTTCCTCTAGGATTTTTTAAGGGTTTTATTCTATCAAAACTTTTAAAAATAAATAATTAAAATAATTAAAAAAGGATTCATTAACTGAAATGATTAACATTACATTTACAACCAAACTGCAAACATTACACCATTTCTTATTGCTCTCTCTCAGTCGTGGTTATTTAAATAATTGCTAAATTGAATTTAGCTGTTACTTAAGAAGTGAGTGAAATTAGAAAAAGTATCATTTAGGAACTGGTGTTTCACTGATAGCCAGCCCTACTCATGCTCACATGTTTAGTATTGTTTTCAAAAGTCTGCATCAGTTGAAGGTTTCTGTGGAGGTCTAGAAGGCATGAAAATATGGAAAAGTAACCGAAAAGTAGGTAACAATTTGGTAATAATTCATCAATCTGTGTTGACTTAGGAGCAATTTTTGGAGCTGAGGAGAGATTGACACATGAGGAATAATATGAAACCCCAATTAGCAGAGCAGACCAGTTGAAAACCAGTGATATAAGCATACATGTAACTAAACACTAAGCTTCAGTGATGTAAGTGCATCCAGAAGCAGGTTTGAACGTGAACTTTGTAAGGAGCTGAGAGCTGTGTCATATGGCCGTCAGTACTCACTGTCCTCCCTCCTCCCTCCACAGAGCTGCAGAGGAACTGTCATGTCTCGGGGTGATTCAGAAGAAGATGACCGTGAATGCTACAGATGACTCGTACGATAAGGCTATTCAGAGCATGGCCCAGGCTGAGGAGGAGACGCGCAGCCGAGGGGCCATTGTCATCAAACATGGAGGCCGATACCAGGGTAAGAACACAACACTTGGTTATCTGCACGGTTATACAATACATAACTCCAACTGAAGAAGACTGGCCTAAAGACAAGTTTGTACTGTGCTGACAATATAAAAAGAACGCTGTCAGCCATGTTGCTTTGGTTGCCATAGATACTTGTGTGGCAACCAGCGACATAGAGTTTAGTTTGTCTTGCTTTTCTCATGCATGTTTTTGTCCTTTTACATGTACGTTACTGTAGTAAACATGCATGCAAATGCACATACACATACAGTGCATGTTTTATGTAGTATGGTGTTTTGAAAAGTTGCTGAGACTGTATATTGTGCATATGTAATTGTGCAATATTCTGTACAACACACTCACCAAACATACAAACTCAAGATCAAACAGGTAATTTAGCTTTTTTGTGTCACCGCTGTCTTTCCACTTGTAACCACCAAACCACTTCCCCTCAAACAGATACGTTTGTGAAGCCACCTTCAGCTCCACACTGAAAGCACCTAGACGTGCATACACATGTACACCACATTCTACATACTCAATGTATGATTAAAAAAAGAAACTGATTCAACCTCTTTACTGCAGTAGAAGTGACAACGTACAGGCTCTGAAATGTCGGCCTTTGAAGGACACTTGTAGCGACTGTTTGTGGGCAAACCTTTATGTTGATTTCACCATGTGTCTTTTGTGTCCTTTTTGTCTTGTTGCATCTTTTATGTTTTTTACATCATGTTTGTATTGTTACATCTTTTGACATTGTCTTCATCTTGTTACATCTGACTGATTTGCAGAGGGAGCTTTTTTCATGCATTTTTGTTGCATCCATTTAGGTTGAAATCAGTCTTGATGTTGTGAAGGTGCACAAAGATGCGAAAAAGAAAATCTTAATAATTCTGCCCAAATGCATTAAAACTAAAGTAATGAGCCTGTTTTGAAAATGTAAGGAGTGTAAAGTACATATATTTGTGTTAAAATGTAGGAAGTAAAAGGAAAAAATTGTCAGAAAAAGAAACTCAAGTACCTGAAAAGTCCACAGTAGAAGTACAGTACAGTAATGAAGTATTAGTACTTGATTACTTCCCACACACATACAGTT
>JAPQRN010000016.1:1854397-1865748 GCA_037367275.1 Coranthus polyacanthus
ACCTGAAAAGTCCACAGTAGAAGTACAGTACAGTAATGAAGTATTAGTACTTGATTACTTCCCACACACATACAGTTAGATACCAGGTTTGATTTGTCACTTCAGAGGAAGCCTTAAAGAAAAGTACAAAACCTTGCTTACTCTCGACAGGCTTTTGCACCAGGGCTGTGGTTCTTTCCTAAATTAGATTGCAGCTTTTGTTCACTGACGCTGCACCTCTGTAACCCGACTGTGGCCTTCTGAGCAGGTGAAATGAAGTCTGTCTCTTTTATCCATACAATTCTGCCGGGGGACACATGATGATCCACCGAGTCCTCCTCCCGCGGTGCCATTAAGTTTCTAATGACACAAGTCTAATGAGAGAGTCAAATAAATAAATAAGACCACAGCTCAAGGTTACCTTTGATGGTCAGGCCTCTGAACTTCACAAGTTTGATTGAAGATATTTTCACTTTAGTTGGAAAAGGGCTGCTTTGATGTTAGATTTCCTGCTTCCTCTTGCAGGCAAGAAGGTAATGGTGCGAACCCCAGGCCCCGCGCTGGCCAGCCTGACCAAACCCAAACCGCTGTCCCATCATTCCCTCCTCAGCGGCATTAAGAGAGGTGCGGGCATGTCCAGGCAGAAGAAGAGCGCCTGTGCGTCCAACAGGAAGAGTGTGACCGAAATGCAGGAGAGGCCACTGAAGGACAGGGTAACACACCTGCTGGCTCTGAGGCCTTACAGGAGGCCTGACATGATCCTGAGACTGCAGAAAGACGGACTGAAGGCGGCAGACAAAGACATGCTGGACTCAGTACTGATGGAGGTAAAAACCTGGAAACAATAGAAAACAAATGTTTGTTTGCTTGAATGTGTCAAACTGCTTTATCTTCCTCTGGCTGTCATGTGAAGGGCATGTCTGTAACTACTCAACATTGTCTTTTTGTAAATTTGTTCATGCAGTGTGCACTTTGTTGTGCCAAAGTTGATAATGACACCAGAGGAAAGCCATGCTAGAGCAGTAAATCACTGAAATACACTTCAGCATGTTTGAGCAGTTATATCAGAGTGGTTTTGTTTAGAGTTAATATTGTTTTAAGTTGGTTCAGTTTTGCCTGATGTTTGAAGGTTTAAAATTCAATAATCAGAATTTTTGTCCTTTTTAAAGGTGTTTAGGCCTTAAATACTTGATTATGAAGTTAACGTTAAATGTGTATTTTGGGAAAAAATGTCTAAAATTTGATTACATTGTAACAAAAGTAAATCTACATGGAACCAACAAGCACTAATGTAAACTGTGCTAAGCCAACATTAAAAGTATAGATAATGAAATTGAAATGTGAATAAATTAACTTACTTTGCAAGTAATTGAGTGTGTTTCCTTTTCTTATAATAATTAAAGTACACTTCTCTGAATCGTCATGTTAATTATATTATTGGTCCTTGACAAGTCATGGAAAAGTGCTGAAAACGCGTGGGAATCGTGTCATCGTCTGTTGACTTTTCTTGTGTTTGTGTTTACTTGCGTGCAGGTCGGCCAGCTCAACAATAGAGACAACACATTTGTTCTGAAGGACGGCCTTTATAAGGAGCTGCAGAAGGACTGGCCGGGCTACACCTCAGGAGACCAGCATCTTCTGAAACGAATCCTCATCAGGTAATGGATGACCAGCAGGACTGTCACCATAACTACTACTATTTGAGTTAATCATGATTATTTTGCATAATCGTCTCTATTCACCTGTGTGAAATAACACATTTTATCATTATTTACGCATTGTTTTCCACTGTTTGACTGGCTCTTTTTTAATGACTTCTAACTTCGGGGATGAGTTCAATGGAGAACTAATCTTGGGATGTTTAATGTTATCATATTTGAGGGCCCGCATTTTATTGAGTTTCATAGATTCAGAGTTCGTTGCAAAGTTACACCACTGTGGACACATTTTGGTTTTAAAGCTGCAGTGCTTGATAGCTGTAGCAAATCCACCCCATGACTTTGTCTAATCACAGCTGTTTTCTGACAGGTAGGGGTTAAATATATACTCAGAGGCAATGAAAACACAACACTTTTGTTTTGTGTTTAGTTTGGTTCCTGAAGTGTGTAGTTATTTTTTTGTGAATACATGAGTGAAACTGACCATCAAGGTAGGATGTCATGCTCCAGTCGTCTTCATGAGGATTACTCTGACAGTAAGGCCTAGTTTCTGTTTTGAGGATAGTGTACAGACTGAGTATAACAGTAAAGGCAATGACTTAAATGAAGGAGTGGTTATTGTCTCTATATAAAGGCAAGAAAAGAAACGCTAAAATGGAATTGCTGCAGTGGACCAATGGCTTATCGACTGCCAATCAGAGGCCGGAGTGAGTGCTTGTGAAGTTGCTGCCGTTTGGGCTGTAATGCATCCATTGTCACGAGGTTGCGTCGACATGACCAACTGGGCTCTGTGAATGATAGGCTTCATCCTGGGCGCATGAAAATTGGTTTGGACATTAGATGGGGAAGAAACAGTGTTGCATTGACAGCTGATTGACAGCTGTAATTACTAATCGATGCTACCTCAGACATGACTCTACTGCTCTACTCTGTGGCTCCACACAGAAGTTTGGAAAAGTGACTTCACTCTTCCACAGCGGCGTGAAACAGCATCAAGTTAATCTATCTTTATAATTAGTCTTTGATTTGGACCAAGAGGAGAGAGCTGCAGAACGAAAGGGTGTATTTTCTAAATTTGGATTTTTTCCCTCTAATTTCGGCTCCTGCAGCTTTAAGGCAAATGGAAAAGTAGAGTCCAGTAACTTGCAGGAGGTGATTTGTCAGATTTGAAGTAAAAATGTAGTGTTCAAAGGGGGTGACACTACGAATCTAAAAATGCATCTAGGGATCTACCACCAGACACCCTGAAGGTACCTGATGGTGCATGTTACTAGACTGTGTAATAAGAAATGCACCTGTTTAATACAGTTTAAAAGCATGCTAAAAACATTTGATAATCAGTATGATTTCTATGACAAACAGAAATATAATTCATTAAATATGTTCTAAAATGCCAATAAATATCTCCTCTTCATAAGGTGTTTGTGCAGAATGAAACTTATTTTTAGACTTATACAGTGGGGGCATAAAGTTACTAGAATAGACAATATTGTTCATTGCAATTATTTTTTACTATTAATGGTTAAGTCTAATTTCAGTATGGTGACAGTTGTAATGCTGTATATGCCTGCATTGTGCTCAATACCACCTAAACCCAGGACAAACCATGCGCAACACCAGAATGTTTTAAGGTGATTAAACTTCCACAGAATGAGGTTGATGTGTATTTTTCTTTTACGTGTCTAACACTTGGGAAAGAGTGAGTGAGTCACAGAGATGACACTAAAAACACACAAGACTAGGTAAAACTTTGTGTTGACTAGAGCAGGGCAATTAATCGAATTGTGATCACAGTGTCGGTCTGTGCAATTATATAATTGCAAAAGGCTGCTATTTAATGAAATAAAAATGTGCATGTGTGAACATGACAACCTATTGTGTTTGTTTGTGGTCTGCTTATTATTTACACTTCTACTAAATGACTAATCAGTGTAAATATCTTTGCACTGTCTGCCTACAAGGAAATACTGTACACTTAAATTAGATATGCTTTTCTAACCATGTATTTCAAGGCACCAGGAGGCTTTCAGGGACCACGTTCATGAACTACATAGGGACTAAAGTGGCTTTTTCTTTTTTTTGTGTCTTAAATGGAAACTGCCTTTTACCTCACTCTTGCAGCCAGGCACCCTTGGAAACCCTTGTTGTGGTTTCATTTGAGATTTAGCTTTAAACTCTAGTACCACCAGTTAACTGCAGCTGGGACACACAGCTGTGTCCTGCAGGTTTCCTACTTTGCTGGTGTCCTGAGTTTATTACTATACTATGAACTGCAGGACTACATCGCCAATACAGCTGTTGTCTTTGCAATCTGTAATATTTTAAGTTTAAAACAATCAAAAATGAACTAAAACTATGACCAGAATGAGAGGAAGTAACAGTGTTGACGATGTGTCAAACATGTCAATGTATTGTGTTACAGAGATATCTGCAGAAATTAGCATGCTAATCATGTAGCATTGCACACTGTATGCCTGGAGTGAGTAGTGAGTCACTGAGTATGTTTACATGTACACAGTTAAACAGTATTCTGTTTGGATATTCTGAATTAGGCCTTTTTCCGAATGGAGCTTTTTCCAACTAAGACATGTGGGATATGCTGATATTATTCTGGTTTTATGAGGATTCTTTGGACATTGTTTGTACATATGCGTCTCATTTGCAGTTTTTACTGCAAATTGTGACATATGGCTCCTGTTTCCAGTCAGCTGGAGCAGAGACAAAGATCCTCTCTGGTAGAGATGGATGCTCTAAGGAAAAGCCCACATGTCTGATCAGAAGGAGAAACACACCTACTGTTAAACATTATGACACAGGATATCAAAAGGTTTATGGATATGAGCAGTAGAGAAAAGCTGAACTTTACAAAAAGGTGTTTTGAAGGAATGACAAAGTGAGTCTGAGTTCACACAGTGGAATGTCTGTCTCCAGTGGAAAACGTAAAACAAAAAAAAAAAGCATTTTAAGGTTTTTGAGGTATGAACAGCTACATGTAAACAGGAATATTAGCCATAGAAACAGCTTATTAGGAATTTTGTCTTTTTCAGAATATGAGCAAAAACTGGATTGTTTTGTGCATTTAAATATAGTCACTGTAGTGTCCAGTCTACTCTCTGTCCAACATGAGAAGAAGAAGAAGAAGAAGTGGCCAGAGGGCCCTGATAGTTGGAGTTCATTTTTGACTTAATCTTACAAATTGCCCCTTTTTAAATAAACTGCAACTGCAGGTGTGAAAATCTTCTTGTGTGAGCTGATTAATGACAGTTTCTTTAACAAGTCAATAATCACTGGCAAAATCTAAACCTTTGGTGAAGGTAAGTCCAATGTATGACCTTTTTGTTTGTGTGCAGGAGACTTTTTCAGCCACAGCAGAATCTCCTCTCGGTCCCAGAGGCCCAGGTCAGCCCACTGAGAGACACCCCCAACTCCTCTCCAGCACACCGTCCTAAACATTCCCTGCCAGAGGAATACACCGATCCTCTGGCCAACAAAAAACCCAGGATCTCTCACCTGTCCAGGAAAGCAGCCAGCAACAAGTCAAGGCCGAGGCGATTGGAGCAAGTGGTTCTTAAAGACGTGATGGAAGCACCGAGGCACGACGGACACAGGAACTCTCTGGATCCCAAAAAGCTGCTGGACTCTTTGTCAGTGGTGTGTCAGCAGGAAGCAGAGGTGGAGAAGAGCCTAGAGCCGTCTCCCTGTGCCCAGGAGGAGCCTGAAGGAGCAGCAGAGCAGCCTCAAGCTGACGGTGACCGACCCCCATCCCCTCTGATAGTACCTGACCTGAACAAACACACCATGAGCAGGAAGAAAAGGAAACACAAAGACCAGGTCAGTAGTACTCACATGCTCTGTGATGTAAAATATATTTAACCATGATACACTGGTGACTGTGTTTTGTGGTTTGTCAAGGAGAAAGACCGGTGGAAAGACAAGAAGGACCGGAGAAAAGATCAGAGTCCAAAAGAGCCAAACAACAAAGTGTCCTCAGACTGCACAGGTAAGTTATCAGTGAAGAAATAATTTTAATTTTTAAAAATGCAGAAACTAAATAAACACTACAAAAGATAAAATACAATTGCAGGTAAAATCAGCTTTGTTTTCCTCCAATGTTAAAGTCTTTGCACAATATGGGACCTTTTTAATAAACAATGCTTTAAGAAAACATTCTTTCTTTCATTCTTTCATCTGACCTTCTTCAGCTTCTACAAATCAAGGCATTCCTCATAATACCTGAAAAACTCACACTAAAACTAAAGGAAAACTCAGCAAAAACTAGTCCATTTTTCAAAATAAAACTAACAGTGAAATTGCTTATGCACTAAATCAGAGCTGAAATAACTGAAACACTCGACACTAAAAAACAATAGCGTTGTTGAAAATGATTCAGATCTTGGAGAAAAATTAAAACTCAATCCACAATGTAAAAGATCTCTGTGGAACACAACCTGGATGTTCTGTACTCACTTCAGCTCTTTCCATAAATACTAAGCACTACAATACAATATATACAATATAATATGAGCCTCAGTTGTTGCCATGGAGAAGGGGCCTCAAACTGTTTCTACAAAGTGGAGCTAAAACTCAACTAAAACCAGTCAGTTCCTCTAAACTAAACTAAACTAAAACTAATCTGAAATCAAAAAACAAACTAAATCAAATAATAATAATTAAAAAAAATATATACAAATTCCAAAACTATACCTCTGTCAGGTGTTACCTCAAATGTCAGTTTTTCACTTTTTTTGAGTTTCTTGACATTGTTCTTTTGTGCTTTCAGAGCCCAGTGACATTTTGTTTGACTCTAATGTTCTCCAAGCAGACAGTGACACAGCAGACTATTTATCGTAAGTCTAAATTCTTTATCTGTCTGTGTTTGTTGATGATCACTATTTTTGCGATCCAAATCTTTTGTATGCAGCAGCACATTCCCCTGCAGGCAGTATTTTCTTATCTGATAAGTGTCCCTTTCACTTCTCCGCAGAAAGTACACAGTGATCTCCAACCATGACCAGAGGCAGAGCTACAAGATGGACTTCAACAAGGAGTACAGTGAATACCGAGATTTACACGCTCGCATTGACGGCGTGACGCGGCAGTTCATGAAGCTGGACTCGCAGCTCAAACAGCTACACCACGAATCCCATAAATACAAGGTAACACATGGAGGAGTGAAGCAGTAGCACACTGGTAGATGTTTAACAACAGTCCTAAAGTCAAGTCGTGAAGCGAGTCTGCTCATAGAATGTATATTTAGAGTAACACTGTCTAGTTTGGATTCTTGTCAGGGCTGGGTGACATGGCAAAAAATACAATCACAGTATTTGTTTTTTTTTATATTTATCAATATCGATGCTGTCAGTTTGAAGAGTATCCTGGTAATGACTGAAAGCTGAAGAAACAACGTTCATTACCTAAACTGTAGAATATTAACATTTTCATTCTCATAGTGTAATGACATGAGCACTGTGTACTTTAACCCAAGAAAATAAGGAAAAAATCTAAATGTTACTGCTATTTCATACCAGTGTTTAAACTAACTAAGGTGTCTAGTTCTTTTTTTCTTTAGTATTGCAGTGCCGTACATTACTATTGTTGTGATTAGAATGGATTGAAACTGATCTGAGTGAAACTGATTTTCCATAGTTTCACTCATTGTAAGCTTTTCTCTTTTGCAGACTGTTCGCAATCAGATTCTTCAAGAGTATCGCAAAATTAAAAAGGTAATGACTTCGTTATAGTCTGCCAATTCTTAGTGTATGCTATACTTAATGTTTACCATCTTACTAAAGTCTTTTTCGGTCCTTTTAGTCCAACCCCAACTACAGCCAGGACAAAGTCCGCTGTGAATATCTCCACAACAAACTGGCCCACATCAAGAAGCTCATATCCGAGTACGACCAGCAGCAACTCTGTATGGACCGCTCCAGTCCCAACTGAAGAGACCAAAACCAGTGAATGACATACGCGTGGAATAAACCCCCTGAAGCCGGGGGCACTTTACGCTGCATCGCTGAATGCCATGGAGCTGGATTCTGTGGGCATCTCAGCTAAACCTCATCTCATGAGGCCTGCTGAAACTGTCAGCGAGGTTGAGGATACTGATGTGGAGCAGCCGTGGCACACTGGGAAAAGCTTCTAAAGTCCTCAGATGGGATCTCCGGAAGAATATGAGAAATTGTCTTTCAAAATGGGACTTGAGTGACTGATATCCAGAGGACAAGGAGTAAGAGTGGGTTTCCAAAGGCTCTAAAAACTGACTTGTAATGAAAACGGAAAGATATGAAGGGGAGATGTTAAATTCAAGGTCCTTTGTGATGAAAGCATCAGTTTGGGTATTTGCTTCTGTGTTCAGTCAGCCCTGTCAGTGTTCACATTTTAAGCTGGAAGCATGTGATAAGTGCACGCTTTACTTACCCAGAAATTAGGGTTTTCCTCCCTAAGTGTTTGTTTGAAGAGAAGACATGGCTTCTGGGATGTGCATCCAAGATCTACATCTTGGGAAGTTCCTTTGCTGTTCTTTGAGTTCAGTGACTTGAGACCGTGTCAGTGTTGTCTGTGCTCCACAGTTCAGGCCTGATCTTCTAGGTAACTCCCAAAATGGTATTCTGGACTGGATTCAAAGTATTCCATTAATGTTCTCCATCGTGTCGTATTCCTGGAACACAGAAGGCGGTTGTACTAAACGTAATGTGAACATTTGACGTGTGATGTTTTCAGGGAAGTCCCACTATGAACTACTGTATCATTTGAAACCGTTTTATCTAGCAGAGAAGTTTGACATCGGTTTGCTTTTCGGTCAGGGATGGAAACAAGATGATTTTGTTGCATGTGTACTTTACAGAATGCATGAGGAATAAAAAAAGAAACCGTGTTTGTCCAAGTTTCTAATAAATGAATTTGTATTTATTTTGTATGACATTGTAAAGAATCACTATAAATAAACGAAAACAGTTTAGAAGGTGTTATTGGATGTATAGATATGGATACAGTAAGTGTACCAATAGTTGTACCAGATACTTTGGAGTCTTTCTGGAGTTTTTCTTAGTCTCTGTTTACCAGTGAATCAAAATGAACATTTTCTTCATTGGTTGGTGTACGTAAACATACACCTAAAACAAGGAAACAAAAAGTCATTAAACATGGTTAATATAAACAACTATTACGTATAAAATAGATGTAGTCTAGTTTAAATTCAGGCTTATTTGATTAAGAGATAAGTTAATGGATATTAAGTAATTAGTAACATACAAGTAAGTAACTAAGTAAAGTTTTATTTACCTTACACCTTTCAAGATTTGTTACAAAGAAAACCAAAAACTAGAATTAAGTAATAAAGTAAATTATATAGTGTATTATTTATATCTACGGCACCATATTAAGAAGCAGAATGTAACCTATTTCCATTTTGCATAGAAAACCTTTTAACACCTCAACCTCATATAAAACCTCAAGATTTAAAGACCTTTGTAGTAAAAAAAAAAAGCCAAGCCAAGTCCAGGAAATCCGGGCAAAGGATCATTTAACCGATCTTCATTTTAATTTAGGAGACCTTATTATATACCGTAGTTGCCATTGGCTGCAGAGTAATGATGAAATACTTACGCCTATTGGGCCGTTCTGAAAGAGTGGTTCTGATTGGTCATTTCTCTGACCTTTCACCGGTCAATCTCCACTGCTTCCTGTTATGGTTAACGTGGTAGTTGTAAACACTACATAGACACGCACCTTGAATGAGACATTTTTAAATAACATAATTGCCTTGAACTTTGGGACACACGTAACAGTGAGATACTACGCGAAGGAAAAAACATGGCTGCCGTTCAGTGAAAGCGTACGGTAAGTAACGACACATTTTGCTTTATACCTTGTAAAGCAGTGAACTAAGCTAAGCTCATTGACAGGTTAATTTGGTTAGTTATTTCTTTACATAATAACCTTGTAGTCCGGCTTTAGTTACACGTATGAAAGATATATCAGGTCGCTGACAGTTAGCTAGCCATATCACAGAAGCGTCTGGAAAACTTCTCAGAGTAAAAATCAATGAGTAAAGTAGCTTATTATGTTGTGCACACAGACTTCATTCCCCTCGCTTCTTTCTGCAGACATTTTCCGTCCTCTGAACTCTGTGCAAACATGGCAGGGATTCTCCAAAGAACATTAGCACTGAGGACGGCTCTCAGACATCTCAGCCAACGCTGTGCCCTCTCCTCCGCTGCCATAACGAGACCTTCACCTGCAAACCTCCACGGTCCTTTTTCTGCCACCTGCATCTCGGGCCAGTCTCGAAAACTCAACACTGGGTCGGATGAGTCCAAGGCTTCCCCTGCTGCGGCCCCACAACGGCTGCCTTTCTCCAGAGTCACTAAAGAAGACTTGGCCTTCTTCAGGAGTATCCTGCCAGGCAGAACCATCACCGACCCGGACCTGCTGGAGTCAAGTAATGTGGACTGGCTCAAATCAGTCAGAGGTGAACCCTAGAACGACTCGAACCCCATTCAACACCGGATGTATTTCATTGATGCTGATGAACAGACGTGCTTTTTTCCTGTAGGTTTCAGTGAGGTGTTGCTGAGACCTCAAACCACAGTAGAAGTATCTGAAGTTCTCAGGTAAAGAACAGACTGCTGGTGTGTGCTCAAACTAGGTTAAATGAGCATTTAACCATGTGTTTTGTGTCTACAAGAGGAAAGGAAAAGGTATGAGAATAAAAGCTTGCAAGGTGGTTACATGGCTTTTTAAATTCCCCTCCTGTAGGTACTGTAACAGTCGGAACCTAGCCATTAACACTCAAGGAGGAAACACTGGTCTGGTGGGAGGTAGCGTTCCAGTTTATGATGAGATTGTCCTCTCCACTGCCCTCATGAACAACATCCTGACCTTTGATAGTGTCTCTGGTATGTTTGAAAATGTCATTTCATCCAAAATAAGCTGCCTGACAGAGGAGTATGTGTCCATTGGATTGACAGCATTGTATCGGAATAACTGATGGGTCATGTTGTCTGCGTTTCAGGTATTCTGACATGTCAGGCTGGTTGTGTCTTGGAGAATCTGTCCCTCTACCTTGATGACAGAGACTACATCATGCCTCTGGATCTGGGGGCAAAGGGCAGCTGCCACATCGGAGGGAATGTGGCCACTAATGCAGGCGGGCTCCGGCTGCTGCGATACGGCTCCTTGAGAGGAACTGTGCTCGGCCTGGAAGTGGTGAGTACTCAACAAATGTGTTGATGAATTTACAATATTTGTTCCTATGGTTGTGTCATATGACAATGTGTAATGTGTGTAGGGTGATCAGATCCCAACAAACCAAATGTGAGGCAAAACACATTTGTTTTCCTGTTTCCTATCATTTACTGACTCAAAGTATGAAGTTTGACCTGCAGCTTCTAAAGGCTATAAATCCATCATTTGTCACCTTATTATTATTCAGTATCCAACACACTTAACTGCAGGCTTTTCCCACCAATCAGAACACTGTATAGTAGACAAAATCAGTTACATTTGATGAATGTATGTATGAATGTGTATATATATATATATACACACACGTGTGTATATATACACACACGTACGTATATATATATATACACACACGTACGTGTGTGTGTGTGTGTATATAAATATGTATATATATGTGTATATATATACACACGTGTGTGTGCGTGTGGGTGTATATATATCTGTGTATATATAATACACACACGCACACGT
>JAPQRN010000016.1:1918966-1942242 GCA_037367275.1 Coranthus polyacanthus
CTGACCATTTCAGTTACTTTTCAGATTCATATTAATAAAACAAAAATCAACTAATTATAATGACATGATATAATAGATTGAGCTCCACAACAGCATACACAGTGCATCAATAATTATAATCCAGTGATATGTATTATTCTGATATGGGCCATTCTGTACTTTTAACTTTTAACACTTTAAGTATATTTTGATGCTAATGCTTTCATGCTTTTACTTAAGCAGAGACAGTGTTTTTTTAAACTGCTGTATTTGCTACTTTAGTCAAGTAAGATGTCATTTGCAGCAAGTTCCGGAAGAAAAATCCGAAGTATTTTCTCTCAACATAATAAGTAAATGATGTGAACTAATGTGGATGACTGTGCAAAAAATGTGGATTCTTCAGCACATGGTTACGATTAGAGGAAGACACCGGGGCTTGGTTTAATATAGAGACATGATTTTATTAACATTTTGCCAAAACTAACGTCTTGAAAGTCCAAGTCTTGTGCTTTGTGGGTGTCCACTGAACACCCAAACCACAATCTGGACTCAGTTTTACTATTAAAAAAGGGCTTCAGTCGCTTTCTTTTCCCTTTGAACATATGCTTTTGACAATGGGCCTCATGCAAGAACATTTTCATATTCTTATCTGAACTTTCTCTCACTTGTTTTTGTATGATTGTGCCACGTTAGATTTAGCAAATGCTCATAACTTCAGAAATGTGTAAATGACCTTAAAGATGATGAATGTCAGCTGTGAAGTGTACAGGTTTTCAAACTCAAAATCTGTCCAATGTGATGAAATATACCGCAAACTAATTACACATGATTCTCTCCTGGGTCTGGACTCGTAAATTATGTTTGCACCTGTAAGAAAATCAAAATGTGAAAAAAATGGTGAATGCTGCAAGTTGTCGTCAATCACTTTTATGTGGCATTACGAACAAATTCACGGAATTTAAGAGTGCTTCTTGCATTAGGCCCAATGTTTATGTTTGTGAGACCAATACAGGCAAACATACTGTAACCACTTTTATGTATGCTGTTGCAAATTAGTTACATACACATGTAGTTTCCAGGATTTCAGGGCTCTGGTATGCAGATGTTCACCTTTCAGGAGTCATGTGTGATGATCAGATGAGTTGTGTCTAGTCGGTTTGTGTGAGTCAGGTCAGATGTTCAGTGATAATGTAGGTTCATGAACATCACTGCAGCCAAACTGTCATGAGGACGGACACACACACAGAACAGCTGCTGCAGACCTCAGGCACAGCCACTGTCTTAACAGCATGAATAATCAGGCATGGTATGTCTGCAAAACACTCACACACACAGTCGTGTTTCCATCACTTCAGGGTAAAGTCCATTGACTTACATAAATTTCCTGGAGACTCAAACTAAGTTTAACGTTAACACAACTCTCAATCCTCTAATGATTTACATTATGAAGAACATGAAATACATGTACATGTCTTCTTGTACATTTACAACATAACACTGGCCAATAAATTACTGTATATTCACAGTACACTCTAAGAAATAAAGGTGCTAACTAGAACCGTATAAGGTTCTTCAGCTTGTCCCCATAGGAGAACCCTTTTGGTTCCTGGTTCTAAGGAACCCAACATAAAGGTTCTACCTAGAACCATCTGCAAAAGGTTGTAGGAGTCCTTCCATCCATCCATTATCTGCCGCTTATCCGGGGCCGGGTCGCAGAGGCAGCAGTCTAAGCAGGGAAGCCCAGGCTTCCCTCTCCCCAGACACCTCCTCCAGCTCTTCCGGTAGGAGTCCTTCTGTGGTGTAATGGTTCCACCTGAACCCTCTCAGGGGTTCTATTCAGAACCTTTCAACCTTCTAAAACTAACAAGAACCCACCACCACCACATTCAGCACAGAGGTTGTCATGGTGTTAGGACTTCACTAATCTAATATAAAGGTCAAAGCGGCACAACACGTGAAACTGAACCCTAAACAAAGCAGAACAAAACATAGATGATCTGACAGACATATGAACAGAGATGTCTCAGTTGTCCTCTTGTGTTTAGATCATGAAACACATCTTAAACCAAGTGAAACAGGGTCAATCAGCGACTTCAATATGATTTTGAGGTATTATTGCTTTAAAATGCCCATGAACAGCTATCAGAGTGACATTTGCTGTTGCATATTTACACGTTTTTTTTAACAGGAACAGGAATCTAGGGAGAAGTCTTTAGTCATCATATTTAAGGCCTTTTATTGCTAAAGTTTAAGGATCCAAAGACGGGAGCTTATTGCTGATTTTAAACTGAAGTTGAAAAACACATGAACACGGAACGTAATGCTATGAATCCGATACATCAGCTTTTGTGGCTCGCTGTTGTAAGAACGGAGGGTGAAAAACCAAGAGCTCACTGGTCAAAGTTCAACACATTAAATGAGCAGAGAGAAAAAGACAGATGATGACACTTGATGCTAACGCTCGACTCCAGCTGTTCCGACGTTCTGCATCAGGAGAGGTATGCAGCCATCACGGCTTGTAATGTTTTCACTCCTCGCCACATGAATCTGGTAGCTATTTCCTGTTTGACGGGATTCACATATGAAACAACGAAAAAAGAGTGTCGAGATCAGAGCGGTCTGTTTGAAACGGGTTTACACACACAACATCTACGTTCCTTCTAAAATCCAACACAAATGTATCAAATAATGTGACTGAAAACGAATTTCTAGTTTTTATAGAGTTTGATGAATCTAATCTAAATTGTGTAGTAAAAAAAGGCTTATAAACATTTCCCAGAATGTGCGCCACAGTCTCACAAACTGCCAAAATATGTATCACACTCCTTTAAAACCATTAAAATGAGGAGTTTTTGCCATTTGCCAACCAAATACCAACATTTCTAGAGGATTCAGTAATGTGCATGCTTGACGGATGAATCCCTAAAATGGATTGCTCTTTGAAATAAAATCCTTCATTTTTCCTCGTGAGTGGATCCAGCTTTTCTCTATTGTGGATTTCGTCCTGGGAGGATGAGCAAACTGATCTGCCAGCGATCATCACTGATACAACATGTGTGCGAATCAGAAGCAGGTGTGTGTTGGACTGTTAATGTGTTGCAGAGCTGCTGTCCAGCTGCATCTGAAGGTGACGGACTGGAAACCCGATCAGCTGAATGAGTATGTTTATACACACACGCTAATACTCCACGGTTATTCCAAATATGACAATAAAGGCTTTATTCTGAATCAAGACTTTGTGGCGAGAAGGAGGAGAATTTGAACCTGTAAAGGAACACTTCATCCTTCAGTTTATCGCAAAGATTAAAAATCAACACAGAT
Organism: Coranthus polyacanthus; assembly: GCA_037367275.1. Classification (NCBI taxonomy): domain Eukaryota; kingdom Metazoa; phylum Chordata; class Actinopteri; order Kurtiformes; family Apogonidae; genus Coranthus; species Coranthus polyacanthus. The sequence goes on from JAPQRN010000016.1 coordinate 1,922,267, forward strand.
GGAGATACGTGGTTTTCACTGGACAGGAAGGGGATGAAAAACTGTATCTGAAAAGTAACGTAAAGCTGTCAGACAAATGCAGTGGAGTAAAAAGGTACGATTACAAAGTACCGTACCTGAGCAACTGAGTAATCGTACATAGTTACATTTCACCGCTGGTTTTTGGTTTAGGTTTACTAAATAAATCCAAATACGACATGATTGGACTTTGGAAACAATACGTGATAAAAGGATTTGGTGCATTCCTCTGCAGTGAGTTTCCTTCTCATGTTTCGAGCTCTGCGTGTCGATCATGGTGTTAAAATAAGATTTGTGTTTCACTGAAATGAGAAGAGAGTCGAGCAGCTTGGAGACATCAGAGTGATAACCAGCAACAGACTGAGAGACTGAGTTTGTCTGTCGGTCTGTCTGTGCATGTGTCTGTGAGTCCGATCCATCTCTGCTGGCACTCTGCTGGACTTCCACAAAAAGCATCTGGGACTCTCTCTGTCTCCGATTTGGTTAAAAGCAAAGTCGATGCTTTGAAGCTCGGGCCAACGCACCAACCTGCCCGCACCGGCCGGGCTGAGGTGTAAGGACGGCTGCAGAGAGGAGGAGGAGGAGGAGGAAGGGGGGGGTCACAGAGGAAGTACAGAAATATGCTCTAATTTACATACACTGTTCATTCTTTTTCTTTAAGCTCTCCTGCTCTGAGAAATCTGGGATGTTTAGTCTCCACATGTTTCAATGTCAAAGCAGTGAGGTATGATGATTTACGTCACATGGATCCATTTACAGGAGGCATTAAAATGCCTTTGCAGTTAGAAGTTATTTATGAGTAGAAACAGCAGTGAACTTCGTTTAAATGTAATTGTACAGAGATGTTTCACCTGCCTGCACATATACACAGAAAATCCAAGAAAAAACACTCTTTGATTTTTGTTTTTGTTGTAACATATGCACAGTAAGACCTTTTTTCACTGTGAGGTCTTCAGCATGTTACTTAGACTTTTTTAATAGCAAATAGTATTCACCTTAATATCAATGTTGAAGACATTATACTTACGGGGCCTGTATTCTTCTAAGAAGTGATTTTTGATTGGTTGAACAATGTCATCAAAGTGGAATTTGGGCATATTTCCAAAACTGACAATCAATCCATCAGTCATATATACTTGAGTGAAGGGAGAGCGCACTGCAAAACCACGAGTGACTGAAAGGACAGACTGAAACTCGGCCGCGCTTGCAATTATTCTTTAATGTCTTGATCACAATCTAATTATTTTGTTATCTTGACATAACAAGCCTCTGCTCTCTTCGTACATTACGGTTATCTTGAGGAAACAAAAAGCAGATTCCTCAAGATAACAAGATAATTTATCACAAGAAAACAAATGTTTTTCTCATCCAGATACCTAGAACTTGAAAAAGAGCGTCTGGTTCATTTGTGCCCACGTACAGGTACTCTGGTAAAAGTAGAAGTACTATTTCAGCGTCTTTACTCGAGTAGAAGTATAAAAGTACAGCCTCTGAAATGGACTCAAAGTACAAAATGCATTAAAACTGAAGTAATAAGCCTGTTTTGAAAATGTAAGTAGTAGAAAGAAAACATGTCAAAAAAAATAAATACCCAAGCAAAGTACAAATAACTGAAACCTCTGCTTAAGTACGAAAACAAAGTGTTTGTACTGAGTCACTTCCAACCTCTGAACATTTTAAATTTATAAGAGGAAACCACATTTTGTTTTCTTGAGATAAATGAACCCATTATCATGAGAAAACAAACTTTTACTGCCATGTTTAGCCAAATCCTTGTCCTGCATATTCTCTATTGGAAAAGGCTGCAAAAATGTGATTACACTTGTGTACTGTACTGTAGGTTTCATCAGCATGAATAGAAATGTCATTTTCCTAACCTGACTTCTTGAACCCTATTAAAGAATGTGTTTATTATCATATTACATTTAGGAAACCAGGTTACTGAAGACGTCCAACAAAAACTCTTGCTGCTTAGAATGCATGTTAACATTAACTGCACTAATAACAGTTCCCTGTTATCAGCAGAGAGGCAGTGTCTTCTCCTCCTGTCTGATCTTTGGGTGGTCGGCCGGTCGTCTGTGTCACAGAGCTCATGTCTATCTTGAGATCTGACCTGCAAACTCAAGGGTGAAGTGGCCCATTAACCTCCGTCTGGACGTCTGTAGGCCTCTTCACAGAAGCCACTTAGCGTCAGCTCAGCTGCTTCTGAGGAGAACCGAGGCTCCTTTTCAAGAGAAGCCATCCATCCATCCATCCAACCAGGACGAGTCCAAAAGAGGTGTTCAGTTCAAAGGTTTTCTAAGTCGAGACGTCAGCAGAAAAGTGTCCTCGACCACCTCCCCTAATCCACTCAGGTTTCACTGGCAGGGTGGAAAAACACACGTCCGTTCTTGTTGTCGAACATCAAAGCCGAGGTCCTGGAAGGAGAAGATTTATACACTGGTCATGTTCCCCTGTCAGGTTGATCCGTGTTTATACGTGGCTTTTTCTCTACTTTGACAGCTGTTGTGGTCAGAGTTATAGATTATACAATAGCTTGGCAAGTCTACTGTAGAATGGAAGATTTCATGTTAGTGAATCCCTGAGTCAAGAACAACAAGTAGTCCAAAGGTCCAGTGAGTCACTGAGTGTATAAGACTCTTTGAGCTTGTCAGCTGCAGGCGTGACGTGTTCATACCAAGGTTTAAAAAAAAATTTAAAAAGATTTAAAAGTTTTGCCAAAGCGTGTCTTTGAATCATGTGCGATCAATCAAAGATGCTATTCTAGGTAATGATTTGCATGAACTTAGTCACAGATCAAGTCCTGTCAGGATGAAAGGAAGGGATCCAGAAATGTCCCGGGTCATGGTTCTTATTGCTTTCTGCTTAAAAATACTGCAGAATAGAGCAAAACACCCTGACCCAAGAACCAACCCGGTTTCCAGAAAAATTCGACTCAACTGAACCTTTAACTGACAAAAGAAAAAGAAAAGATTTTCCATGTTTTCACTGACCAACCTCATTGTATTTTGAGTATATAAACCAATTTGGGACAGAGACAAAATGATACAAGAGACACTGTTATGTAAGACTCAATTAGCAGGTTCATGATTGGACATAAAGGAGCATCCACCAAAGGATTAGTCTTTACAAGGACGGGTTGTGGGTCAAGTTGCAAACAATTAAGGTCTTTCACCAACTACAGAACATAATATTTGGAAAATCTGGGGGAAGTCTGTGGACATCTCAGTGCATAAAGGCCAAGGGTGGAAGTGTGGCAGCGTGTACTTGTATTAGAAGATCTTTGTGTGTGTTTGCAGTGTGTCACAGATGGACACCAGAGGGGCAGAGACTGTGCCTCACATGTTAATCATCAGAAACCTCATGTTTATCATAACCCTGAGAGTTTGTGTATGTGTACAGAGAAGTCACATCATGCATGAATATGGATTTGGCCCTCGTTACAAATGTTCAAGTCCAACAGGATCAGGAAACAAACAGAAATAAACATGTGCTGGCGATCCAACCCTCGTAATCTGGACAAAATCCTGATGTCTGTTGTGTAACACTGCCCTGCTGGTAGATGGATGCAGTATTTATATCTGTAATGTGATGTCTTACAGGACAATTGAAGTCTCTGCAGCAGGAATTTCAGATTGACAGTAATGATCTGCAAAATGTAGCACTCAATGTTCAGAGGGCCTCATCTGCCCAGGGGTCATAAAAACCCCTCCTCAACAAAAAGAACAATTATTCCTTCAATTCAAGCAGAAGCACGCTGAAAAAATATCACACTGCAGTATAGTGTCCTCATCTGACAGCAGTAATAAGGTAACTTTGCTCTTTCATTTCTCCCTGCTCTCTGAAACAGGCAGATCTCAACATGTTCCATTCAAAATGCCACTTCAGCTCCTCCAAAATCCTGAGGGTAGCGGAGGAGGGTTCTAATGATTAGAGAAGCTAAAAAAAAAAAAGAACGCTGATTGATGAAGTTCACCGTTCAATCGGCTTTTGATCGTTTCGAACTACAGATGCTCGAGCCTGTGGTGTAGCCTTGACAGACAGGTACGTAGCACAAAGCGGTATGAGTAAAATGTGCTCAACGGAGGAGACAGAGGCCAAAACAGTTTAATGGTACAGAGGTGTCGAGTGGCACAAATCAAACGTGGCAGCTCTTGCGGAGAGAGATGGACGTTTGGAGTCTGATGAAAGTGTGATCACAGCAGGAGCAGAACTCATTTTACATGTGTTGGTAAAACATGTCTGCGGAGGAGTGTTAACAGCATGAAGATATGAATCATTGTGAAGCTCAGCCTTGAGGAGTTGGATTTAGGAAGATCTTCAGTGGAGGAAAAGATAAGGAAAAACAAATGAGTATAGAAGTTCAGTCGGTTTTAAAAACTCCAAATTAGAAAAAGCTGGGACGGTATGGACAATATACATCTGAAATGTCTTCCATAAAAGGTTGGGATGGGAGTTAAAAACTTTGAATAATGACGTCATTTGAAGCAGCTAATGTCAGCAGGTGATTGTACTCATGATTTGGTACAAAATACAGAATCCAGGAAAGGTCTGGTCCTTCAGGAGCAAAGATGGGCCAAGGATTTGTCCTCAAATGTGTGAGAGAATCATTGAGAGGTTTGAAAGTTATGTTATGTAATGAAAGTTGAAGACACCAGATGTTTAGTTGTGATTTGAAGTTGTTCGTAAAACACGTAACAAGATGAAAGTGACATAAAAGATGAAACATGGTGGTTTTAGACTATTCTTTGAGGTCGGAACACGACAGACACTTCACGTCAAGCAGCAAAAACGCATCACAAATCTGGAGATAGAACGAAGTAAAACAACAAAACATTGCAATATTGGGAGGTGCAAAATAAACACTCAAGACAGAAGAAGAACGTATATTGCGATAAATACAATTATCGTGAAATGATAATTACTGTTTTATTGCCCAACCCTAACATTAAACATCACCTCTTCATACTGTCTTCAATGAAAAAGAAGTCAAAGTATGTTTAGAAATCACTGCTTTCATAACTTTTGCAGATTTGGGGGTTTGAAAAAAGGTGAAACAAGATGAAAATAACATGACCTCATTCACCTTTTGGCTTAAACGCTGCCACACGTGCACCTTCTGTAGACGAGCCACCACTGGTGAAAACCTTCACCCATATGTCGTGAACTCTGGGTAAAGATCGGTAGATTGAGTTGAACGCCTGAACTTAGTTTGCTTAGTTTTCATTAATGTCGGCCTTTCTTATAACACAGAGTCTCGTAGCGTAAGCTGTCGCGCAGCCGTTTCAGTTTTCAGGTATCTGTACTTTACTTGAGCATTCATTTCTCTGAATACTTTTTACTTTTACTCCCCACAGTTTAACACAAATATCTGTAACGTCGATGTGCACCTTCACACATCTAAACTGACATGAAAGGGGGACTGGATGTTTACTGCAGTAGAAGTTAAATAAGTACCTCTACTGTATCTGTACTTCTACTTGAGTTAAGAATAAATGTACTTATGCTACCTCTGCAGTACCAGGCCCATTAGATTAAACAGATTAGCCACCTGTATCTTCAGTACCTCTAAAGGAATTCAGATGGTGACTACGCTGCCTTGAGGCTAAATGTTCTTGACATCTTCATTAAGTTGAAAGACAAGTACCAGGGCAAGATATTAAAAGATGTGGTGTGCCAACTCATACTGAAAGGTCGCGTGTTGTAGCTTAAAATAAAGTATGAGAAGACAGACGCTGGCTAATGATGACAAAGTAAAAGAGGCTGCGAGACAAAAACTGGTGGAGGCCCAGAGGGGGGCTCAGAGGGGGGTTGTCAGGGCAGAGATTCGATTTTCTGAAAGAGAGCCACGCTGCACTCACAGTTGACGTGTTCACCCATAATGAGAGCTGATTCGGGACTTAATCACGCATTAAGTCTTTTTGTTGCACCTCCGGCCGACTGATGACACAGTGGTCAGTGCATCGCGCTGTCTCAACCCTTCTGCCCCGGGGCTCGACCTCACAGCGTGCAAATAGCATGACGTAAGGTCCGGCTCGCCACCACTCGCATGTGTGTGCGTTACAGACACACAGTGTGTCGTGCAGGCTAAACGGGGGGAGCGAAAGGTCAGAAAGTCAGTTTGTGCAGCAGTCTGCTTTCAGATTTTATACACGTTATATTAAAGAACAAGTCACCTTTACACAATATGTTTTAATGCATTTTTAATTCTTGACACTTTTCTTTATAATCATTTCTCAATTGTTCTGCTTCTGTTTTTCTCTTTATTTGTTTGCTTACGTTGTATATCAGTGCTATCTAAAAGTCACGTATTTTGTTTTGTTGGCATTGATTTCATATTAATTTGGCTCCGGTGGTGCTCAAAATGGCTTGGGTGCTGCACCTAAGCCTTATAGTGGTAGGGAAAACCCTGCAATTACATAAAATGTTATTTTCCATGTTTAAATTTATGTAATAGTTATTTTAAAAGACATATACTTTAGTCATCAAACCTGTATGTTCACACTGATTTATGTTAATTATTGAAATAATAATGATTATTATGGCTGACAAATTTTATGACATTTATGAACCAAAGCTGAACTTATACTTTTACCCTGAAGGTGTTATTGTTGCAGAAATTCAAACCCACATTTTTTACAAATTAAACATCTGCAGCACGCACAACAATGTAAGCGTAGCAAGATAATGTGTTTTACAGGAACATAATACTGTAAGATCCACTTTGCCCTTCCTCTGAACGCGTCTGCCCGACTTTCATCAAAAGAGCAGTAAAACTGAAACAGATCCAGTCTATTGGTCATGATGAATAGGTGCATGACATTTGGAGTTACGCGTTCCTCTCTCAGTCGAGGCTTGTCCATAAAATGCGTAGCCTTGGGTGGTGTGCATGTAAGTCAGGCGTGCCGCATCAAACTATTCAGATTTCAAAAGGCAAATGAAATGAAATGACTCAAACGTTTCCACTACAATCTGACTGAACACCCTGAGAGTTTTAATTTACATTACTATTACAGCACTATTTTTGCCGTTCCAACGTTTGAATGACAAATGACGCTTATCAAGCTAAAACCTGCTGACGACGTTACGAATTTGATCGCGACTTTAATCAGGAAAAGGAAATAACTGAGTAATACGATAAGACACTTAACACTTCTAATGTGTTTAATCAAATTATTCACTGACTTCAGAGTTTCCACTGCGCTGCTTTGTACTTCTGCACATTTAAATCTTCTACATTTATTTAATTCTTAAGGAAAAAAAAAGCAACAAGTGGCGTAGGTTATGCTCCCTGCTTTGTACTGCTCGTGTTTGACAAGGAGATGTAGCACCGTGGAGACCTGGCATTGGATGGTCGAGGTTAAAGTTCAATATGGAAGATTTGTGCATGCTCGCGTGCTTATGGATGTATGTCTCCGCTGTGTAATTAAATAGAAAGACAGTCGTCTAATGTCAATAAACAACATGCTCTCAGCACAACAGATTCCAGGTGACTTCTAAGCGCACTCTAACTTTTCCTTTCAAACTATTTGGAAGATATCGATAGCAAAAACCACAAGAAACGGAAAATACATGTCACTGATGGACAAATAAGAAAACTTACTTAACTAGAGTTGTGGAAATGCTCTCATAGCTAAATTAAACACCAACGCACTCATCATATATATATTTCTGGAGAGGATTTCTCCGCTTATACAGGATTAAACAGTACTGACAGCTGTTGAAGTAATGGTAAATGACTCTGAAAATTGCAGCCAGATCATGTCGTGACACCTCTTAGTATGAGTTGCGGGTCATTAAAAGAAGAAAGTTACCTTAAATGACTTTATTCCTACGGCTATAGGTTAGGCCTGCATTGTTAAATTATGTGCTAGTTAGATGAATGAACTTAGTCACAGTAGTTTGAAAGGCCTATTTGCCTCTAATTGCATAAAATGTGAGTGCAGTCAGCCCCTGCAGGGTGGGACTGGGATACAGCGCTGCATTTCTGTGTGATACACGCTGCAGAGGGGGAAGCGCTTCAGTTACCTCAAACAGCTTTCTGTTAAAGGAAAACCTCTCAATCAGCTCAATGTCTGAACAGATGCCCAGTCACTTCTCATCTTAAGACCCTATTCTGTAAACAAAACATGCTCCCATCATTGTTTTTCTTTTGTGGTTGTGTGATCATTATTTCTTTCCTGTTCCACTACCACTGACATTAGTCTCACTTTCCACCTCGCGGCCGCTCCATATTAGGCACAAACCATACAGGGTTTACGTCTAAATGGTGCGACTTTCAGTTCTGTGTCGGACACAACGTTACAGCCAGGCATATACTCAGCTGAGGCACTCAACTCCCGAGGCTCCGTGAGCAAACAGTAGTAAAAGAATGTGACTTATTCTTCGGGTTCTTTGCTGTAAGTGTAAACTGCATGTACATCTGTACATGTTGGAGCGTGAATCTGATCCCGAATATGAGACTTTTACAACAGGAACAACCTCAGCAACAGAGTTTACAGCAGGATGTCTCTGATTCGTTCGGTACTTTACCCGCCTAATGTGGGGCGTAACGGTGGGTTTATCCTTTAAATCATCAGCTGTACTCTGTGCCTTCGTTAAGAGGCGTACATGTGAGAAATGGGCTACAACGCACAGGTCAAGGTTCTATCCAAATGTACAGCAAATGTTGACTGAATTTTCACAAAATCTGCAAGAGAAAATGCAGATTTAGGAACATTTCCATCGGCTCCTGTCATGTCAATAATAGGAGATGACACTTCATTGCTGTTAATATGGCATTTATGTTTGTCTCTTGCATTAATTCAAAGAACATTCCAGTCTCCTAATTGGTCCACACACACTTAAATACACGTAGTAGATCATTTATTCAGTGAATCTTTACCATTGGACCATTATTCACATCTACCTTTACTCCATACTCCAACTTTCCCCATCCCTCCCATGCATAAAAACATTTTGCAATTTTGTGTAAATTTGAAATGTACGTTAAAACCGCTGCATGGAAACACACTTGCAGATGACAGTTTGTGGACATCTGTGACCAGCTGACGTTGGCTTGTGATGAAAGTAGGAAAAAAATCACCAATGTTTAATAGGGACATCTGATATAACACTATACAAATGACATAAAGCAACTAAAAGCTGTCTTCTTTAAGGATCTGAATGCTTGTAAGACAAATGTCATACTGTGAAGCAGATGTTCCAATGAAAACAGATTCAAATCCTCATTATGTATTATGTATGGATGAAATTATCAGAAAAAAGGATGCGGGCGTGGACTCAAAGTATGTGCTGGCCTATTCTCTGCTGTCTAAATACATACCCACAGGACATAGGCATTAACGTCAGCTATTCTGATGAAGTGCCCAACCCACTTCTTACCCTCCTAAATCATTGAGTCCCTCTCTCTGCACACACACAACTTTCTCTGGAAGCGCTCATTGTTTTGAGTCCTCCTCCACACTTTGATGTGAAGGGTCAAGCGGAGGCTCCCTCCTCATCCCAGAGGAGAGGCGAGCAGCAGAATATGCAGCGTTGGGAACATCTGGGGGAGCGCGCTGAACAGGGCGCCCTTGGCAGGCAGTTGGTATTGGCACTGACAGCCTTCCTACCGGGGGCCTTTCATCTCCGTTTGAACATGTGGACTCGGCCCTAACCCTGGGAGGAGTCGGAGGGCTCAGAGCCAGCAGAGAGGCCGAGGCGTGGTCGCTCCGAGGAGGAATCCGGCTCTCCTGCTGTCCTCAGGAGCGCCGCCGAGCATTCCTGCTCTCCTCCCTACCCAAGTACAAGCCTCACTCAGCTTCTCCTGACAGGCGTCAAACCCTGAGCCTCGCTTTCATCACATGACTCGTACATTAGCATTTCATGGATGTGAAGTTTGTAGGGTTAAAGACTTTAGAGTTTTTTTCTTCAGTAAGAGTAAAGCTGTTTTATCAGCTCTGGACAGAGTTGCCTTTTCGCAAATGCAGAACACAAGCAGTGGTGGAAGAAGTCTTCAGATCCTTTACTGAAATAAAGGCATTAATAGCTCACTGTGACAATACTGCACTACATAAAAACTATTATCATCAAAATGTACTTAACCCTAACCCTGTGTAACATTTCCACATTAAAACATCTAAAAACGACTAGGCCTATGTTGACGTGTTCAATTTAAAAATTTAGAGAAATACTTTTTATTCACTGTAATGGACCGTTTCACTTGGTCTCCTGCCAATGGTGTCATATCGTGTTTACTATGTTAACATTATAGTTTAATGTAACTTGCATCTATTTCATTAGAGTGCAATGGCATACAGTGAATATATGTCACTAAAAGTAATGTGAATATAAACTGTAACCCACTTTTATTGAGTTACCGCTTAAAGAGGAGCTTGCAAACCTAATTTAATAATAAAATTACGCTAACGTTGCGAACACACTGCATAGCGCTTTTCGATTTTGTGAGGATCTTGGGGATATGCCATCCTCTCATGACTCTTGAATAGCGATATTTTTTCTGCCCATCCAATAAATACTTTCAGCTCTACAGATAAGTACTGTAGTAAACGTAGTGCGGTACAATATTTAATCTGAAAGGTAGTGAAGTTGAAGAGGAAAATTGAGATGCTCAAAGTTCCTCAAAACTGTACAGCACTTTGACACTTTGACAGTACATGGAAACATTTTATTCCTGGCAGGGCTGCAAATCAACTTCAAACTTCAAACTGCACTCAAAAATAAGGTGATAAATCTTTTCTCAAGTTAGCAGCACCTCAGGGTGCAGTGAGTCACCATGACAGGTCTGAATGACAAATTAATGGATGTGATATGAGTATTATGGAGCCCAGCAGGTATCAGGTGTAAAGACTTGGATAATTTGAGCACTCCGAGCAGAAATGTGGGCTGGGTTCAGAGAATAAACCATGAACTGCATTGTCCCTGCACTGACTCCAGCTGGAGGCGCGTGTCGAACACTTCGCCTCCGCTCCCCTCCGTCAAATGAAAAGGCCCAAACGTCCTCTTCTCAACAAATAAAACAAATCCTCATTACTTGAAACCGATCTGAGAGCTGTCGGAGAATAGCTTGGTGATCAGTCAAAATCTGAAGTAGCACGTACTGCTCTGTCGCTGGTTATTCTTGTACTGCTTGCACACATCGGCAGCGGCTGAAATGTAATAAATAATGTTAAACATTCTGATGCAGTGGAAAAAGTAACACGTAACTGACAGAGAGCGGAAGAAAGTAACGAAATACAAATATTTTGCTGTGCTTAAGTTGAGTTTTTCAGATGATCTGTGCTACTTGAGAACATCTTTATCTAATGATCTTTATCCATCTAATGTTTTACCTTTACTCCCTAGAAAACAAATATCTGTACTTTCTAAACAGGCTTGTCACTTTGTTTTCAATGCATTCGCGTGGCATGACTGACTTTGTATTTTGCATCTCAGCGCGCAATATTTCGTCGGTTGTGTCAATGAGAGGTTACATTCCACACTAAACCAACTCACTACCTGTGACTTTTACTGTAATTGCAGCTGTTATTGTAATTTGTAGAGCAAATTTAGAACTGTAAAGTCTTAAAGTCCAGACCGAATGAGGTAGGTGTGAAAATGCCCTAAATGTGTTCTACAAAGACGTTAACTTGATTGAATTACTATTATTACTGTTATTATATCATTACTGTTATTACATATCACAGAGTGTAATATTGTGGTTCTTTGAGTGCAGGGGTGGCGTGACATTTTGAAATGTAAGTTATTTTAAGGAGAGGCGATATGACGAACTACCTGCCTATGACATAAATCTAATGTGTTTATGGTTTCTTTGAATGTGACACTAGAAGGTGTGAAAAGGTGAAAAGCCGGTCGTCACGGGGCTCGGAGACACGACGTGGTGTAAATCTGGAGATAATGGAGCACATTTTCAGTCTCTCCTGGAGGACATTCATAGGGCTGTGCTCGGGTTGTTCAAAAGAAAAATGACAGAAGTACTTTGTAAAGAATGGGGGAAAAAAAAGAGCTGAGAGAAACTTTCGAACCCTCCACATAGCGGAGCCATCACTGAATAAGCGACTGGAAATTACTGGATGCAGCAGCTAAAGAAAAGTGTTGGAGGAGTGGATTTATGGAGCCATCAAACCATCCAACAGGCAGTAATAACTTACTGGATCCCTAAAAGACACTTTAACCGTCCACGTTTCATAAACGTCCTATCTCCTGAATGAAGAAACAAATCCAGATTTGTATGGCCTTAGGTTAACAATTAACCACAGCACTAACCTCAGTCCTGCTCATTTGAAATCAATACATTACAGCAATAAACAAATCAATAAATAAAACTATTTCTTCTTTTTAATTTTTCTACGCAGCGGCATTTCCAGATGGGTAACGATGGGAATTTTTTGAAAACGCGTATATTGAGACAACTTTTTAACAACGCCCACAAATTGCTGACTAATTACGTGTATAGGAGGTGGTCTTTCAGGACAAATAACAATGTTCCAGCATTGAGAACAAATGCAGCTGTTCAATAAACTAAAGGCTATAATAGGAAACTATAACAGGAGTCGTAGACTGTTCAGCATCGACATGAAAAGTCTTTTCAAATGAGCGACGAACTCGTTTAACTTGTTACGTTATAACTGAATTGCACTGTGTGAATATAGTGATATCTGATCTGTATGTTACTGCATTCGGAATAAAATTTAATTTCTGATTACATGGTTAAGGACGGCACGTTCCTCATAACACCGACAGATTGGCTGAAAGACATCACATGACGTGTTAACGCAGACATGGGATCAATATCCTCATCATGGCGGGAAATCTACTGAAATGAGACAGACTGATTACATCTACTAATACTAAGTACCTCAGAGTGATCAAATTGTCATAGATTATGGGACTGCAGAGGGCAACATTATCGTACAAATGGAATAATTATTGTATCTGGAAACACGTTGACCTGGTGACTTGGAGTCATGCTTCGATCGGCATCGTTGTCCCCTCATCACGCCTTTATCGCTCCAGTGAAGCAGCTGACTCACCTGGAACGAGGAGGATCCTGAACGCCTGGTGATTGTGGCATGGAGGCCATCCGTCTTCTGAGCAGATTATCTGCCACAGTGACTCATCTGTCCAGACACAGAAGATGTGAGACTTTCTGTTAAACATCAAGCGAAGCCATCGCCACGTCACTATGGTTACCGCTTTGTGTCGTTCAAATGATCCAAAAGGACGAGCGTCAAATGGACCGCGAAGCCACAAAGTGGAGCATTTTACCACAGTTAATGTTGTCCAAACATGTAAACTCAGGATGGATTCGTTAGGTGACAAGAAATATGACCGGACTAATCCTGAAGCTCAACATTTGTCACTACAGCGTAACGTCCTGCTAACAGACTGCAAAAACAAATACATACAAGGTTTTCTTCTTGTTAAACTCATGTATATGGTATGAAATTGGTGGATTTTTCCTATGTAGAGCAAAAAAACTGACTATTTTGGTTAATACAGTACCTCGTGCGTCTCTTCAGCCGTGTCCAAGTCTTAGAATGGTAAAGAAAATGCTTCATTTTACAGTTTTACAGTTTTGACTGCTTTAACAATCTTTTAAAAACCCACTTCTTTAGGTTGGATTTTCTATTATTTCAAGGTTTACGACGTGTGCTGTGTTTGTATGTTTTCGTCTCTCTCTCGTCTCTAGTTTCGTTGAAAATATGCTCAAATATGCAAAAAATATGCACAATCATCACAAGGCTTGCGGTGCTTCATTTGGACAGTTACGAACAGACTCAAGGCCTAAATATGACCCATTAAATACAACTCAAACGAAATCAACGTTAGCAAGACTACACGACTTGCTTGGCTCTTTATACACGGTGATAATGATTGGGATTAAGCTTGGTTTAAGTGACTGAACTTGTAGTGAGTAAAATAATACATTTTGCAGAACCAATAGAACAACACATAGAAAGTTTGCTGAGAAAAATAAGTTTTCAAAGAACGTACTTACTGCTAATGTGTATTTGGCTAAAATCCTGCAAAACACACTTCCTCACACGACACCTGCTGCCACGTTGTTAATTTTCCGCGAGTCCTGCTCATTGGCAGATGGAGTCAAAGCGGTAGCCAATGAGTGACCACAACGTGTGAGTGACAACCGGGGCAGCCAATGAGTGACTTACAAACATGCGCTCAGTTCCAGAAGGACTTCATTTACTGAACACATGTAAGATTTAACAAGAAATGAACCCAAGTTTTACTGCACCTTCTCTGGAACATTTTGGAAGAAGCTCTTTTATTTAGAAGTTCTAATAATTCTTCCCTTCAGTGGGAAAATGGATGGACGAAGATGTGATATATACATTTGTTCACTTTTTGATGAGTTTTCTAACATTTCAAACTGGGTAAATACCTGGAAAACATACATTTAAACCCACACTGAACGGTCATTTTTTTCCCCACTACCATCTAATCTAATCTAAAATATTCTCACTTTTAACATTTATTTTTTTCATTTCACAAACAGGAGGAAATTTGCTGGGGATTTGGGATTAATCAACATGTGTTGAGCAGTTCGGTGTATAGCATGAGTCCAAATAAACCACAGTGTACGTATTCATAGCAAAGAGGAACATGTCACCCAGTGCAGCGGTGACGCTCACTGAACAGTTTTTGGATGACAATGGAGTTCTGTGACGTAAAAATAAGGTTTTGGAAAATATTTGTCGAGTGTTCATCATTTGTCAGACTTTAAATCTGTCTTTTCAGTGCTTTTCTAGTGTTTCAAAGGGTGGACGCTCTCCTACTGTCACCGTGATGCCTAACATGCAGCATGGAAAATGTAACCAGCGCACTTCGGACCAATAAGCTTCACCAGCTCCTGTAGGAATCTGATCTCAGCTTACATGTTGCATTGTGGAACGACACGCGATCTTAAAGCTCTACCCAGCTCCTCCTCCCTCATCATCTCTGGTTCTCCTTCATTATACTTTAGTCCAAGTGGGTCAGCGATTGTGCACTGTACGTGCATGTGACCTTAGCGCTGCACCATCCAGGATTCCAGACACGTTTCCCATTCTTCCCAAAACAACCGGCGGGTTAATGAACACACAGCACGGCACATAACGTCCCACCAAGCATTATGGATATCCAGCACAGCTGCTGCAAGGCTTTCACGCAGAGCGGGCTAATGTTAATCATTTCCCAGCGTGTCATTAAGGCAGATGGAGGCACGCCAAGGACTCACCTCAATGGGCTGCATCTAAATTCAGCGGGACAAAGTGAAGCAGCTGATTGGCTTCTGGGAGACTGTTTCTAGAGAACATTAGAAAGACATGTGTCTAAATATTATTCTTAATTAATGTTTAAAATGACAATTGTCAATAACTATTAAAATTAAAGACCACAAAAACACTGTAGGGTACACTCCAACATATTATTTCCGTTTTTTGTATCTGAAAGAACTACACCAGACTCTCAATTACTGATTTAATTACTTAATATTTATTTAATAAAACACAGATTCTCTAAGGATTAAATGAACCAACCATCCAAACTAAACTCACCGTAACGACAGTGTTAGCATACTTAAGAACTCAGCGTAAATGGAAATGGGAGATTTTTGGTTTTACCGCTAGTGTTAGCAAGAGTTAGCATCTCATTAGCTAATGGTGGTGGGACAAAACCTTCAGGACTGACACCGTCTTTATTAAAAACTGCTAATAACATTTATGTAAAACTGTAAAACTGTATCTGTATTTGACTGATTAGCAACGTTAACCCGAGCCAAACTTTCACGAAGCGTAATTTGTTCACGTCATGCTGCTTTTTGTTTTGTTATTAAACACATGTTAGAACGAAGTGCGATATGTTTCTCTTAGTAGAGTTTTGTAAGATGAGAAGAGCGCTGCTTCTTCTCTGGGATGAAATTTTACCTGCGAATCGTTAGCTTTTGTTTTTTTTTTCCTTTGTTGCACAGATCTCAGATAGCATTTAATGTACAAGTTACGCCTTGTTTTCAGGGCTCTGATTTTAACAAGTCAGTGTTGACATTAAAATCAACCAGAGACAGGATTCTGTGATTTATCTACTCAGGCGTGAATCAGCTTGCAAGCCTGACTAGTTATCTAAAAATATTTGTTTAACATTATCAAAGTGTTCATGCTGGTGAACATACGAGTCGCGTCTATTCAATAATGAGACTAATACTGTCATTTAACTTGAATTCTCAATTTTACGATGTGAGTGGATGGAAGATTTGTCGTTCAACTTAGCCTGCATGAGCTCAGTCTCGTTATTTAGTGGCCACATCTACTGATGTTTGGTATAAAATACTTTAATAAATAATAGGATTGTTCTAAGAACAAACAAAAAATTCCACTAACAAACCAAGACTTTTACCAAATTTTGTACAAAATAATTACAATTTCTGCACATTCAGCCCCTCCACTGAGGCTAAAACAATGTAAAATTTACTGACAGAATATGAATTTGTTTTTCCATGATTTGCATCAGCATTATTTAAAAAAACAAAACAAAAACATAGAATATTAAAACATAATGTTCGTCCACAAATATTGACAATATTTGACTAAAATCCAAGTCTTTTTTTTTTCCACTGTGGAGGCAATGCTAAACCTTTATCTTCCTGTGTTCTTAGTGCAGAAACAGACGTTTAACAAACACTCAACAATAACCACAACAGTCAACAACATCAACAACAAACAACTTGTTCCCTTCATTAGACCAGAAAAGACACACAGGGAGAGGCGGGGCTAAAACAGGGATTAAAAAAAATGTAAAAAAAAAAAGAATCAGGATACGCACTCATTCCAATTCAAATCCTCGAACACAGGGATTCGGTGTCTTGCTAAAGGGCACTTGAGCAGGGTGGATGATTGCCAACATAAAAGCAAAGGGTTTTCATACTCACTAAACACCCTGCTGCCCTGCGTGGCATCTGCGCTGTCAACACACTGTAAAATAGTCAATTTATAACTTTAGTACGAGCACGCTAAAGACAGAAGAACAGCGGCGCTTTTTACGTGGTTTGGACCCTGTGACCCTTAAGCGTGTATAGAAAATAGTGATCAGGATCGAGATTCAACAACGCGGGGCTGCTCCTGTTTGTGCCATTCATAGGCAGCGTGCAGCAGACGTTTTCAGAGCATTTTCAACACACTGTAGATAAAGTTTAACAAAGAGGGAGGGGAAACGAGTAATGATGCTCCGAAGTCACTTGAAATCAAAATAGTTTCCCTGTTTGCAACTTGTGTGTCTTTGATGGTTTTTAGATAAAAAAAAACAAAAAACATTTGCTGTCAGAGCATGTACAACACTTTTCTCCTGAAAAGAAAAAAATATCCTGCGGTATCCTTTCGCTTCGATTGAAACGTTGAGTTGAAGCGTTACGGGGCGTTTCACCCGTCAGAGGTGATTCAAGATGATGATACTCGAATGGATTCAAGCGGAGTAAACGGATGTTTTTAATGCAGGAAACATAAAACAAGAAAGATTTATTAAATTACTGATAGAAGGGTCCTATTGTTTGTTAGGAGTCCACGTGATTTAGATGTGTGGGTCTGAGATTTGCGATACGTGAGATGAGTCAGATGCTTTATCTCAACTAAATCTGATAGAAATTAAACTGTTCTCGTGTTTCTGGGACCTGCGTCATGTACAGCAGGTCGATTTGAAGGGTTCGGGGGGAGGTGATAAAATAATCGACCGGTGGCTCACGTCTCATATTTTTTAACTTAAAAGCATTCTCTGTTTTTAATTATGCCAGGACGGTAAGCTGTTACCTGCCTGCCAGTGTGCACCGATACTCTGCTATTTAATGGGATATTAACAGGGTCTATTTATACTTAAATGAGTATATATATAGTCAGCAGGAGGTGCAACACCAGCATGAAAAGTGGAAAAAGCTCCAAGACTGACAGCGTTTGCCAAAGAATATTATATTTTATTCTAAGAATCAGTCCGTGTGATTTGGATCTACGGGCGTAAAAGGGCATTCGAAACAAGATCCGAGAAATCTGAGACGAATCAGATGCTTTAACCCAACTAAATTGTATAGAATTTAGTTGAAAAAGGTGATTTGTGCAGGTCTTGTGTGTGTTACTTGTGTCCCGAGCCTCTCTGTGGGACACTGGAAGTCTTCAGTGAGTTCAAACAGACTTATTTTTGTTGACTTGTATGATCAAAGCACCGACTTCTGTATAAGCAGCGCGCTCAGATAATAACCCGTCATGAAGATTGACGGGTCTAACGATCACACTCTCAACACTGCACGTGTGTTCTTTAACAGCTGTAACAAATCATTGCCACACATCAAAACAAACAATCATGGTCTGTTTTCTTTTTAAACCAATGTTCAGCGGGACACAGTCCGAAAAAATCTGTATAAAACCTGTCGTAGCGTCAAAGGACACTAATAAACGGAATGACATCATTAAAAAAAAAAAAAAACAACAACCACAAAACAATCTTAATCTTTAGAATAACTATCATACAAAGCATCACTTAAGTTACTAAATTCAAATATACACAGCCGTTTCTTTCATATTTACATCTATGTACATCGCAAAGAAAATAACCTTTACTGCAGTATGAAGAGTTGTTTCCAGGACATCTTTCCCTTTATATGTTTTTAAATTCTGTATAAACTCTACTGGAGGAGAGAAAAGGAAGAAAAACAGGGCTGAAGGCACTTTTCTACCAAAGCAAATACTGAAAAATCATCACGTAGCTTTAAAGGAAGCAGTTTTAAGGATACACTTTAAGCTTTAACACAATATGGAAAAGATGTTCATGAATGTAAACAAAAAAATGCCAATGCCTGATATCATACAGTCGGTTCTGCTCGCCAGCTTTCTAAAGGACATACTGTAATGTGTATAAAGCTGTTTTAGTTTGGGTTTTTTTTTGTTGTTTTTTGTTGTTTTTTTTTTTTTTTTTAAATAAAAAGACACGAAGTGTAGAAAAGGCCCACAGTTTGGGCTAAGGCAGACAGGAACCGAATGCACCAAACAGTAGATACGACGTTAACAGCTGCCAGCCGATGACGTTCAGTTAAATCTCCGAGTTAGTTCTGACGAGGCAAAGTGGAAACCAGTTTGTAAACAGAAAAAAAACCCATAAAAATCAGGAGCAGTTTAAAAATGAAATCCCTGTGACGATTAAACTGAAATCCAGAAGCTCTGATGTTTATTTCCCATGTCTTTTTTTTGTTTGTTTTCTGCATTTTTTTTTGGTTTGTTTTTGGTAAAATAAGCCTCTGTGCTGCAGACGAAGAAGTTAAATAAGATGTGACCAACAAAAATAGAAAATTAAAGCAATTGTGATCTTCACTTTTGGTGCATTAAAAGTCGCAGACGTTGAAGACATTGCAGTTTTTTTTTTTCCTCCTGTCGTGTTCATACATAATGGTCTTTAATGTCCTCGCTGAGCTTGGAGGCGTTCAGGTTTTTACACCGGTTGTCTTTGGGGCTGTACGCTGTCCGGTGCGGCGCCTTGACCGGACCGCTGTGCGTCGTGCAGATGACCCCTCCCTTACCCATCATCCCCCTGTCCTGCATCCCTGCTATGGAGCACTTAAGGGGTGGACACTTGTCGCCCCCCATGCCCAGCGCCCTCTCCTCGTCGTCCTCCTGCTCCCTCTCCTGCTCCCCGTCCTCCTCGCCCTCTGCCCCGTCGCACGTCCTGTCCGAGGGGCCCATCAGTTTCTTGCATTCGTACTGAATGTCTTTGTCGCGGTTGTCTTTGGGGGCGTTGCTCCGCAGCGGCTCCAGCTGGTTGTTGACGGTCGTGTCCTCGGGTCGGGCCGCTCTTTCGCGCTCTTTCTTCCTCTTGCGCGTCCACCAAACGCAAACGACGATGCAGAAGATCCAGAGGACACTGAAGACGACGCACAGGACCGGGACCAGATAACCTGGAGGGGTAAAGGAACGATTAGAAGAATATTC